>BMAO01000891.1:0-96576 GCA_019973975.1 Trichonephila clavata
TTTTGTGAGATTATCTTCATAAACGACGAAGTTATTCAATGTGAAGTAAAAATTAAGACTACTTTTTAAAAATTCTTTAAAAACAAAGTTTTGGGAATTTTATTTTTTAAATGAATGGATCTAAAAGAGAAAGGCTTGAAGGTAATTAGTGTAGAATATCGATTTAATAACACGAAAAGTAATTCATAAGTAAATTTCAGATCAGTGGGGATGCAGCAAGTGAATTCAATCATTGAAGAAGAGAGAATTAAAATATATTTCAGAATATTTCCTTTTTGTGTGTAATGATGTGTGGCGACGCAATGTCCAGTAGCAGAAAGAATTTAAGACAAGTATGAAAAAAGGCGACCGGCGGGTTTCTGCGAGGCGGACATCCTCCTTCGCATTGACCGCGCACGGCAGTGCTGCAGTTATAGTCTTGAGTGTAGCGGGAGCTCTGAGCACTGCGCCACCAGACAGTTAACCAATGTTTGGCTAAATGTAAAATCGCGTATTTTAAATTATTTTAAAAAATCATTACCTTTATTTTAAGGGCGTAATTTTTACGTTAATGCTCTCAAACATCACCAACTATTTGCAAAAATAACGTACTTTGAAATAAAAAATGTACAAATTACTACTTTTTAATTTATTTCTCAGAAAAAAACATAAGTTTACGAAAATCACAAAATGTTTTTTAAAATCCGTAATTTTCAAGCAATTTTTTCAATCTTCGTATATGTTACGGATAATATTACTGTACACACGGAAAAAAGGTTTTGTGAGATTATCTTCATAAACGACGAAGTTATTCAATGTGAAGTAAAAATTGGGACTACTTTTTAAAAATTCTTTAAAAAAAAAGTTTTGGAAATTTTATTTTTTAAATGAATGGATCTAAAAGAGAAAGGCTTGAAGTTAATTAGTGTAGAATATCGATTTAATAACACGAAAAGTAATTCATACCCAACGATTTAGAAATAATTTTCATAAAAACGTATCTGTTTTAACACTATTTTAAAAAATTCGAAAAAAATAGAAAATATCGTTATTTTACAAAAAAAATATACCGTGTCGTGGCGAAATAAATGATCTTTCCCATTCTGTAAATATTTTTTGTCTCATTTCGACACCGAAAATTAGATGACAATTTTAATATGGTGGAAAACGTAAGATTACCGCTCGGCCGAAACGGAAGGGAAGTTCCGCCAAGTAAACAACCGGCAGGGGTAAAACAATTAGGCGTTTTAAGGTTTTTAATTAATATCTTTTTAACTAATTACAATATCGGGATATAAATAGGCAATACGGCTTCCCCGGAAAATTCCCGATCTTTTGGTACCTTCCGCGACTTTCTGCGTCGTACGGTTCGTGAGAAGATAGACGCACATAGATAGATAGATAGATACGTTTGTTTACCTTCGAATTTTAATAGTGTAAGATTATATGTCAAAAAAAGAAATATACATTAGGCATTATTTTAAAGTAAACTATAAGTTTTATGAAAGAGAACAAAAATTTCGATACTGATAAATATTTTAAATGAATCTCAGAAATGCATTGAATGCATTTTATCATCTTAATCTGACATATATAGTTATTTAATTTTGAAAATTATATAAAGAACAATTGACGAAAAAGCAACTTTTTCATTCGCATTTTTTTTTTTACTCGCCAAAGTTACTGATTTCCCCCTGTTTAAGGCAGAATTTTTTTAGTGTAACCCTTGAGTTAGATGCGGTCGAAGGTGAAACAGGTCAAAACTCTTTGGCGCAAAGCTAATTTTCGACGCCAATGTTTGGCTAAATGTAAAATCGCGTATTTTAAATTATTTTAAAAATCATTACCTTCATTTTAAGGGCATAATTTTTACGTTAATGCTCTCAAACAGCACCAACTATTTGCAAAAATAACGTACTTTGAAATAAAAAATGTACAAATTACTACTTTTTAATTTATTTCTCAGAAAAACATAAGTTTACGAAAATCACAAAATGTTTTTTAAAATCCGTAATTTTGAAGCAATTTTTTCAATCTTCGTATATGTTACGGATAATATTACTGTACACAGGGAAAAAAGACTTTGTGAGATTACCTTCATAAATGACGAAGTTATTCATAGTGAAGTAAAAATTGGGACTACTTTTTAAAAATTCTTTAAAAAAAAAGTTTTGGGAATTTTATTTTTTAAATGAATGGGATCTAAAAGAGAAAGGCTTGAAGTTAATTAGTGTAGAATATCGATTTAATAACACGAAAAGTAATTCATACCCAACGATTTAGAAATAATTTTCATAAAAACGCCAGTTTTAACACTATTTTAAAAAATTCGAAAAAAATAGAAAATATCTTTATTTTACAAAAAAAAAATTATACCGTATCGTGGCGAAATAAATGATCTTTCCGATTCTGTAATTATTTTTTTGTCTGATTTCCACACCGAAAATTGGATGACAATTTTTAGGTGGTCGAAAACGTCGGATCACCACTCGGCCGAAACGGAACGGAAGTTCCGCCAAGTAAACAACCGTCACGGCTCCTACTTTCAAATTAAGTATGTGCGGTGGCATTCCAGAAGGAGTTATTCCGTTGATGAAATCCAGTTGAAAATTGTTTTGTTCTTCTTGATCTTCAGAAATAATGCTGTCTGCGCTGAAATATGTAACATTCTGCCTGGAAATCTTGCTAAAACTTGTTCGTTGATTTTCAGAGAATCCTCATTCTTGGGGCATAAAATAGCCTTTCCCGACAGATTTTCCATATCAAAAACAGATGATCCAAAAATTTCATGAACAATGGATTCCTTCACGACACATTCTTCGGGAATTTCCACAATATCTTCTCCTAATTGGCAGTCATTCTTCAAAGTTCCATTGCCGAGATGCAGAAGCCAACTTGCAAAATCCTGTTCATGGGGTTCTGTTCTCATATTCCTAAAGAGTGAAAATTGCTTGAATGAGCTCCAAAGAGGTGAATTCTTCAAGCAAGTCTCCACAATTGCTGTTCTATTAGCATGTACTGCAACAGGTAAAATCTGTCGCCAGTCACCACCAAGAACAAAAACCTTGCCTCCAAACGGTACGTCTAAGTCTATCAGATCTCTGAAAAGCCTGTCAACCACACTAAAAGCATGATGAGGAGTCATAGTGCACTCATCCCAAATAATGATCTTCACCGCCTTAAGAAATTTTCCCTCTTCAGTGTTATGACGAACACCACATGATGAATTATCCAGAATGGGGACCGGTAACTTGAATCTTGAATGCGCTGTTCTGCCGCCTTCCAAAATTATAGCTGAAATTCCAGTCCATGCAACAGGAACAACAATTTCCCCCAATCCTCTTACTGAATGAATTATGGCATTGAATAAAAAACTTTTGCCGGACCCAGCAAAAGCATTCACACAAAATGCCTTAGATGAAGCCTCGTCAACATCTTGGATTGCAAGAATAACTGTATCGAAAATTGTACGCTGCTCCGGATTCAACATTGACATTAGTCTCTCACCTTCTTGCCTTTCTTCTTCTAAGTTGTAAAAATCTGTATTGACATATGCGTGAGAAATGGCAGGTTCTGGCAATCCAATGCTCATGAGGGTCATGTTGTGAGCATGAAGTTGATTGGCTATGTTGTGCAATGCAAGATCTACACTTTGCTGCACTGAGGTGTGGAACTCAAAATCTTCAGACAAATAAGATTTGAATTCTTCCCAAAGTGCCAGAGGTGATGTTGGATTACAAAAAAACCCAAATAAAAGTAAACAACTGCCTTAACTTTGATGGCATTTGAAAGCTACATGCCTCCCTCAAGCAGTTTCTCCACTCACCATCATCTTCCAACAAATTCCTAACACGACACGCCTCCTTGAAAGAAATCATTTCAACACCCTCAAAGGTTCGTAACTCTTCAAAAGACTTAGCTCCCGGAACATGAAACAGAAGCATCCGTAGATGAAATCGTTCAATGTCTTTCGGACTAACAGAATATAACCTTGACACAATTCGGTCTCCCAATCGTACACGTCTCTCCCATTTATTGTTCTTCCAAACAAAATGCTTCGGAATGTCAGCATATATGTATCTGTTGGCATCAGGATCCGTTCTGTTCAATTCAAACCAAGCTGTCAGCATAGTATTCCTTTGAGCAGCTCTTTCCAGTGCTTGACGCTCTTCATCATCCAAGAAGTACACCGGCTGCATGTTTGGCAAATGCACTGGCAAACGAATGATTGCATGGGATTTCTCGTGCATTTTCTTTTCTAGAAGTCGCCACATTGCTTCAGGCGCAGATACATATCTTGCATTCAAAAAGGTCTGTATCTCATCCCATGTACTTAGTCCCTGGCCATTGTCCTCGAAGACAACCTTTGCACAGTCATGACCCTTGTTAACGTACTTGAAAATATATTTGACGGACTTCAGCGAACTGCAGATTTCCACATTAATATGGGCATTGTATTTTTGGTGAGGTATGGGTTATACGGCACAATCCACCTATTATCAACAACATTGCCATTTATCACAATATGATTTGCGTTGTCACGACGCCTATACATTGGATAACCATTGATGTTCTCAGCAGTTGTTTCTCTAAATTGCTTGGGGTATCCCTTTGTGCAAACACCATCAACGATACATGGAGCATTGGGGTTCAACACACCACAAGGTCCATAAATCATTGTAGATTTGACAATTTCATGCAATCTAGGATCCACTGTCTTGTCTGGCAGTTCTGCTGAGACTATCCGATCGATGCTCTCCGGGTCCCTTATTTTATCCTCTTCTGCTAATATCAGCAATAGATGCATGTGCGGTAGTCCTCTCTTCTGAAACTCTATGACATGAATGTCTGCAACTATGCGACCTTGCAAATCTTGCAAAAGTGCTTTCTTCTTGATGTCGAAAATTCTGGCAACTAAGTCGGGACGATCATGAGGCTTTTGTTCAGGAAAAAGGTTGTTTTTGATCTCTTTCCACTTTGGGTTGCAAGTGAAAGTCAAAAACAAGTCGGGCTTACTAAAATCTCTAACAACCGACATGGCATCCTGAAAGTTCTGTTGCATTGCTCTAGGACTTCCAATGAAACTTGATGGCAGAATGAGGGTAACACCTGCCTTCATGCCAGCTTCGGTAGCCAGAGCATTCACGTGGTCAGCAAGACCCAAATACGATTCAACTCGCAGTGTTCTCTGATTGTGACGAATGAAATTCAAACGGTTACCCTCAACCTTAACATAAGAATCCACAACATACTGCTGCATAAGCTTACCTCCATACAAAATAGGATTGAAAATATCTTTCCTAACTGATAAACGGTGCACATAAAACTGTAACTCGGTAAAACTTTGATGAACGCGAAAACCTTTCTCACCACATGGAAAAAATAAAACGTAAGTCATTGGATCGCAGTTAGGATTGAGAGTATTAATCCTGAACAGTTGGCGTTGTTTGGGATAAATGCAGATATCCCGGTTATTCGGTGGAATGCCATCAGAGCTTTTAAACACCATTGCAACCTTATTTGTTTTGGGAGCATTATATCTTCCTCTGTGCTGGTCAGAATCAAGTCTCTTATCACTGATGTACATGGTAACGTTTTCCGACGCCTCATGTCCTTCTTCACGAATCACCTGCTGCTCCAGTTCCCACATCATTTTCTACGCAGCTGCAAAAGGGTTGACTCTTCTAATTATCTCATCAAATCTTCTCATAAGTTCCAGATTGCATTCAGAATTTTGACAACGCTCCATTCGTCGACAAGTAGCAAGTTCAGAATCCAAAACATATAACTGAGCAAATTTTCTTCTCCTGCTTGAGCTGGATGTAAATGAGAAGTCCTGTGATAAATTTGACCATGAATTCTGAAGCAATATGCTCCTCTACCGGCAGGTGGTACAATCTGTGCGCCCATTGAAGCAAAGGACAGAGCACTGTTGTACGACCTTATGTTTTTCTTGAAATGCTCAGATAAATCATGGCTACCATCCATCAATCCTTTCATTTCTACTGGATATGTTGAAGCTTCTTCAATTATCTTCCCATTATGGCAGCAATGGGTGTAAGCTCCTCTGACATTCTTTTCTGCCCCAAAATACAAACCCCCACATTTCAGACAAACATTGCCCATTTATCCAGAGTTATGCTCTTCAACAACCGGGTAAAGAAAGGTTCTTGCGGCATAAAAAGTTTGTATCTGAAGGAAATTTTGTTCTTCAGTGACGTTCAGACGGCGTCCTCTTGCATGCTGTGCCATGGTTGACAGTCGATGACTTCTCTGTTCTTCCGTTTCCTCCACTCTTCTCTCCTGGTCACGTTGTACCATGGCAGCCAATCGGTGACTTCTCTGTTCTTCCGATTCCTCCGCTCTTCTATCCTGGTCACGTTGTACCATGGCAGCCAATCGGGGACTTCTCTGTTCTTCCGATTCCTCCGCTCTTCTCTCCTGGTCACGTTGTACCATGGCAGCCAATCGGTGACTTCTATGTTCTTCAGTTTCCTCCGCTCTTCTCTCCTGGCCACGTTGTGCCATGGCTGCCAATCGGTGACTTCTTTCTCCTTCAGTTTCAGTGGCTCTTTTGCCTTCTCTAATTGCCTGCCTTCTACGGGCAGCATCACCTGTAATGCTTCTTTTCCGTTTAGGCATTGCAGATGAAAAACAATCAAAACAAAGCGGGGGGGGGGAACTATTTAAAACTTTAGAGCTAGACCTGATTTACAAATTGAATTAATACGATGCAATGATTTTCAACATTAAAACATGCTAAATAAATTACTACAAAATAAAGTTTCAAGCACCTATTTTTACTTTTAAGAAAGACATATACAAAAACAATTTAAAGTTTATCACTGATCTAATATTATGCAAATAAATACGTTACGTTTGAAGAATTACTTTGAAAATCTACAACAAAATTAAAATAGAAACAATTAAACAAAGTAAAAATACTAATTAAAAATTAACTGCTTAACTTTTAAAAAAGACACATACAAAATGAATTTAAAGTTTTGCACTATACTCTACAAATAAATACGTTAGGTTTGAGTAATTCCTTTGAAAATCGACAACTAAACTAAAACAGAAACAATCAAACAAAGTAAAAATACTAATTAAAACTTAAAAAGAGAGTACTTATCTTTTTTTTGACCAGAGAAATCCTAAAATTTTTTTTATCTTTTTTTTCTTTGACCAGAGAAATTCAAAATTTTTTGACAAATGGCGGTAAGCCAGAGCAGCCAGATTCACGATTACATTTAAATGTATTGCAAAAAATTTATTGATTTTTGATATTTTTAAAAAAAGCAATTAATAATAAAGAATATATAATATGAACATAGCTTTTTTTTCCCTAAGGAATTTATGTCTATTTAACTGACTATTTCCAAAAAAAAAAATTAAAAATCAGAAAAAAATCTTTTTCAAGGCAAAAAAAAAAAAAAAAAAATACGGATATACGGATATAATTTCGGGCACATGAGTTTCTGGGAACCCTCAGACCCTTATCTGGCTAGAAAAAGTTCTGTATAGGTCTTGGTTAAGTTGCATTTTCATGCTGGATAGTATGGAGCTTAGCAATTGGATGAGTGGCGATCAGGCCGGTAGGCGGGGCTTCGAGGCGATGATCTTTGGCGGCTCGGTTTTGGAATCTGGTGGAAGAGAGAGTGTCTTCCAATTTGGATGTAGTAGTGATGAGGATATTGGCTCAAAAAAGGATGCCCATGGGGGTCTGAGTGTGTGTAATGATGTGTGGCGACGCAATGTCCAGTAGGAGAAAAAATTTAAGACAAGTATGAAAAAAGCGACCGGCGGGTTTCTGCGAGGCAGACACCCTCCTTCGCATTGACCGCGCACGGCAGTGCTGCAGTTATAGTCTTGAGTGTAGCGGGAGCTCTGAGCACTCCGCCACAAGGTCAGTTAACATTGAATGCAATAAATAAAAGTGGATCAAAAATAGTTAAGGTATCTGTACACCTTCGAAAAAAATTTTTTGAGAAACTGTAATATTTGGTATTAAAATATTTTTTACTGATGAAATATAACTCCAAACTAAGAAAAATACATTTAATATTTTACTTATAGCACAAAAAAAATTTTTAGGGAGAAAAACATAGTGAAAATATTATATAAATTGATTATTAGAATAACGCACATTACTCAAACGTAAACAAAAATATTACTTTTCTGTAAATTTCATGTTGATCATCATAATAATTTTTAGGGCTGGTACTATTTTTCTTATGATAATAAAAATATTACAATTTTTATCAAGGTTCGAGTAAAAGAGCATTGAAAAATCACTAAAAAATTACTACGAGACATGATATACACCTTAGTTACTAAAAACCTATCAACTTTTTATAATCATGGAAATGGTAGGGGTTCTTTAAATCTATAAAATAAATGTACTTGTAAAATTTAAAGTAATTTGGTTCACAACTTTTTCTGATATTTACGTTGTCAGATGCCAATACGTTAAAAAAATGCATTTTGAGATAAATCAGAAATAAACTTTGAACTGCAATTTTTAATGTCAAACCCAATTAGATATACTTAAAATGCCCCTGATTTATAAATAACAACCTCTTTCCTCTCTCAAACATTGATTCCCCCCCCCCCTTGTAGCTCTTAAAACTTTTCTATGTTACTTTACATTAGGTGTTAAATGACATTCTCTGGCATCGTTAATTCTATTAATGTCCAGATGTTTGTATGATTTTAAAGTAAAATAACCAGAAGTTATATTAAGTTTTCTAAAAATGTCAACACAACCCTTGTACCCCTCATTTAAATTGTATAACGGCATCCAATGCACCAAATTTTAAAATTTTGAGGAACACGAAAACTTCTTTTGGTACTTTCTGCCATATAATTCCTTTAAAACACTCATTTGAGTTATGCGTTTTGCCATGCAGGCATTTAGTAAGTAATTCTTAGATGCATAATTCTAAATATGTAGGCTAATATTTCATTGGATAAACCTTTATATTTTTCTTTTGGCTTTTGGCCACAAGATAGTGCTCGCTGGTAGTAGCACCAACTATCTTTTCCGATGGGACACTGTCCATGCATGGGTTTCTTGGCACTTTATGAGCAATGAAACAGGGCCGCAATAACATTTTGTTGAAGACCGGAGAGGCTTCCAACATTGCTACGATCAACAATCCCATAATAGTTTTGCAATCAAGCGGTAAGAGTCGGTGAGTTTGCCTTTACCAGGCAGATTTTTATTTTTTGACTTTTGTTTGCACAATCTCGCACCTACTCTATTATGAACATGACCGATGTATTCATATTTTGTGACGCTATCTTTCCCATAAGTATATTTGACACTGATAAAGCCGTTAGAATCCCCGTCACCATAACAGTGTGCATGTTTGCGGCCTCGTTTCACAATAGAATGGTTAAAGATTACAGTAGTACCAACAGTTTCCATTCGTAATGCAAAACCTTAAAAAATTGCTATGGCATATGTGATCTGCTGCAAAAGTTTCCGACTCAATGCTTTTAAGCATTTTAGAAATCATTCTGCGGGTGGGACAATATGACGACATAATTTCAATGTCCCCTACTTTACCAGTGTCAACTGATGAAGCTGCGACACACACATTCATGGAAGTGTAACCCCTACGCTGCCACGTTCTATCAACTTAAACACCACATTCAACTATTTTATTTTTAGAAGGATGTAGAACTAACAGTTCAGAATCTACATTTGCATTGATAGTTCACTAACTTCTGAAATCACAGACTTGAGTTTGCTCTCATGATTAGTGTACACAGTTTTACCGAGCCTGGGTAAATTTAACGTACCACATAATTTAAACCCACCAGAAAAACCTTTACTAATTTGTCTCATACCATAAAAAAATCTTGTATTCATTTCAGGACAGCTTAAAGTTTTCTTTGAACTAGAAACCCCTGGGTAAAGTATACAATGTTAGACCTAATAACAAAATTTGAGTACAAACCATATCTAAAGTCCTCAGAAAGCAGTAAAACTTCTTGGTAGCATCTTGGGCAATAAAGTTGTAAAAAAATTTTTTAAAGGACTTCCATGTCCATAATTATGTTACTGATATGTGGTTTACTTTCATTTTCTGCTATTTCTTCATCAAAAAAGCATGCATTTTAATTTTCGAGGAACTAGCATTGGTAGATGTTGAGCTGCAATTTTTGAAATTTTTATTACTATATCCATTCACACGAAATTGACACTTTCTATTTGCACTTATTCTACGTTTAGTTTTACCATTTTAAATGAAAAAAAATTAATGTTTTCAGCAGTAAAAAACGATTAAGCAGAAACTTATAAAGAGCTGCGCAATGGCAAGCAAATGTAAACAAACAATAACACTCTCTTTTCCTGCCAGATTCTGGATAAAAATATTAGTAAAAATCTGTTGCTAATTATATTTTTGGAGATTCTGAAAACTCAAATTCATATTTTAAAGTATATAAATTTCCTACTATTGCACATTTAAACCAAACTTTGAAAAATAAAAATGTAAACAAACATTTTTTTTCAACTTCCGGAATGCTGACTTCTACTTCCGGTTTCAAAAAGTAACTACCGAGTAAAATTCAAATCCCCATAACTTAGGTTCTAAATAAGATAGAAACAAAATTTAAGCAACATTTTAAAGAAAAAGCTCAAATTTTAAAATAACATTAAAATTCAAAAATCGAAAATTTTGGCGAAAATGACATTTTGAAGGTGTACCGATACCTTAAGAGAATTGAATTCAGCAAATAAAAAGAGAAATTTAAGTTATGGAGGATTGTACGAGTCCAGGAGAATTCTCCTGGGTCGCTTCCTCTTAATATTGGCTGTATAATTTTCAAGGTTTTTCATATTAATATTATCAGAGCTATTGAGTGAATCAAAAAATTTAATCGAGTGATCTTGGATATGCTGCTTAAAGGATGGTATATTTAAACAAAAAAAAAAAAAAAATGAAAAGTACATAAAAATAACAGAGGATCACATGTTAAAATAAGTATTTATCAGTACAATTAATTTACGTGGGAAAAATTAGCAGAAATGAAAAAATCGTAATCCGTTGATTCTAACTCCGAGCTACACGATATCACTCCGCATAAAGTAAAAATTGGGACTACTTTTTAAAAATTCTTTAAAAAAAGTTTTGGGAATTTTATTTTTTAAATGAATGGGATCTAAAAGAGAAAGGCTTGAAGTTAATTAGTGTAGAATATCGATTTAATAACACGAAAAGTAATTCATACCCAACGATTTAGAAATAATTTTCATAAAAACGCATCAGTTTTAACACTATCTTAAAAAATTCGGAAAAAATAGAAAATATCGATATTTTACAAAAACAATTATACCGTATCGTGGCGAAATAAATGATCTTTCCGATTCTGTAATTATTTTTTGTCTGATTTCAACACCGAAAATTCGATGACAATTTTAAGATGGTCGAAAACGTCAGATGACGGGGAAAAAAATTTTCACTCGCATTTTTTTTTTACTCGCCAAAGTTACTGATTTCCCACTGTTTAAGGCAGAATTTTTTTAGTGTAACCCTTGAGTTAGATGCGGTCGAAGGCGAAACAGGTCAAATGTCTTTGGCGCAAAGCTAATTTTCGAAGCCAATGTTTGGCTAAATGTAAAATCGCGTAATTTAAATTATTTTAAAAATCATTACCTTCATTTTAAGGGCATAATTTTTACGTTAATGCTCTCAAACATCACCAACTATTTGCAAAAAAAACGTACTTTGAAATAAAAAATGTACAAATTACTACTTTTTAATTTATTTCTCAGAAAAACATAAGTTTACGAAAATCACAAAATGTTTTTTAAAATCCGTAATTTTGAAGCAATTTTTTCAATCTTCGTATATGTTACGTATAATATTACTGTACACAAGGAAAAAAGGTTTTGTGTGATTACCTTCATAAATGACGAAGTTATTCAATGTGAAGTAAAAATTGGGACTACTTTTTAAAAATTCTTTAAAAAAAGTTTTGGGAATTTTATTTTTTAAATGAATGGGATCTAAAAGAGAAAGGCTTGAAGTTAATTAGTGTAGAATATCGATTTAATAACACGAAAAGTAATTCATACCCAATGATTTAGAAATAATTTTCATAAAAACGCATCAGTTTTAACACTATTTTAAAAAATTCGAAAAAAATAGAAAATATCGTTATTTTACAAACAAAATTATACCGTATCGTGGCAAAATAAATGATCTTTCCGATTCTGTAATTATTTTTTGTCTGATTTCCACACCGAAAATTGGATGACAATTTTAAGATGGTCGAAAACGTCGGATCACCGCTCGACCGAAACGGAATGGAAGTTCTGCCAAGTAAACAACCGGCAGGAGTAAAACAATTAGACGTTTTAAGGTTTTTAATTAATATCTTTTCAACTAATTACAATATCGTAATATAAATAGGCAATACGGCTTCCCCGGAAAATTCCCGATCTTTTGGTACCTTCCGCGAATATCTGCGTCGTACGGTTCGTGAGAAGATAGACGCACATACATAGATAGATACGTTTGTTTACCTTCGAATTTTAATAGTGTAAGACTAGCTTTCATGGCCTGGCGTTGCACGGGCTTTTACCGAGGGTATAACTTATCCCCATGTTAATTTCCTTCTTTCTTTCTGACGCCATCACTTTTATGTGGGTGTGACGCGTACGATTTGAGTGCGTATCATGCTTTCTCGTTTAACATTTTCCCTTCTCTTCACAAAACCAGCACATCCAATATTATTTTTCGAAATTACTTTGACTTCTTTGTTTCTTTCCTCTCCCTTGGCCCGGCGTTGTACGGGTTTTTACCCAGTGAATAACTTTAAAAAAATCCCCAGGGGAATTTCCTTTTTCCCTCAGGTCGATAGCACTTAGTGTAGATAACCCATACACTGATATAGAATTACGTAGGTATATCGTTTTTAATTAAATTAATTATTAATTATAGAGTCTTATGAATTTAGTAGAAATAGCTTGGTAATAGTGATAAAGGAATTTATGAGAGTACTTTTGAGAAAATTTCCTTAAACGAAAAATAGTATGAAAAAAAAGTAGGAAAATCTATATAAATAAAAATGTAATGTGTGTTTGTTCAAAGCTGCTAATCTCTGAAACTACTAGAGAATCTCCTCTGAAGTTTGGACATAACGTTGAACTTGGATCCGGCCGTGTTCTTATGTACTTATTATTTTGTAATTCACTCTAAATTTTTTTAAATTTAATTTTTAAGTGATTTTTCGGTTTTATGACGTCGTATGATGTTATGTTTCTCTCTGAACGCGGAAATTTATACTTTACACACAGTTTTTTCGGGATTATTAGATATTTTTTTATAATTATGATTATCAATTGAAATATTTATATATTGTTTTGTTCTTTGATACTTAAGTATAATTATTTTTTAATGATTATTCTTTTAACAACTAAAATTTTGTGTTGTAGTTTGGGCAACATTCGGATAGTGTTATCGCGGGATGTTTATGATTTTGCTTACAAATTGCAACTTACATTTTCAGTAATTTCCCGCAGTGTTTATTTCTTTAGTAATATTATTTATATTTATTATTTTTATCAAAACTTTGTACTGATAAGGGTAGTTCAGTTCTTACTGCAATTAAAGTTCGCATTGTATTTCTTTTTTCGTTATCTGCTTTAGATAGAATGAAATTAATACTATGAATATTAGAAGTGCCTATTTTATGTTTGTCTCCTGTCATTGTATTTTAACTAAATGCAAATTTTTTTCTGCTTTTTTTATATTTAATTTACTTACATGTTTTTTCTTTCTTTGCCGATCATGCACCGCAAATAAAAGGATCTCGCCAGAATATTTTTTTGCACTTTGTAATGTCTTAATTTGGCGAAATTAATCGATTCGATTGTTCTTAAATACGTTTTTTTTTATCTGTTTTTGACAATTTTTAAAGTTTTATTTGATGTCTCTCTGAAATACGAAATAAAGATTTTCTGATATATATTTTGTGTTTGTATGAAACTGTTTATATCGATTTAATCAAATTAGTGAGCCTTATTTTATTTTTGATATTTTTTAAGATTCGGTTTTATTCTATAAGTAGCTGTACCACATGTTGCTGTCACTCTGTCAGGTTAAGAAGACTGATGCACCACAAAGTATGCCACGAGAGTTACAAAAGTAAATAATAATACACAAAAAATCAAACAAACAAAAGAAAGGGTATTTATGTATTATTGCAGCAATCGCCATTTCTATTATAACTCGCCAAGTTGGCATCCCCACTTTGCTATGTGTCGTATGTTTTTAATTGGCAACCAGGTGCTTTGTTTCATATAATGTTGCCAATAGGTTGAGATAATACATGAGTACCAAAGGAAGTATCCAAATAAGAATTTTCAACAAAAACATGTAAATCAGAAAAAAAATTTTTAAAAAGAAGCATGAGCAAAAATAAATGTGAAGCATTAATATATATATAAGAAATAATGGTACTTGTGCGTATTATCGTAACAATCGACCATTCTGTTATTAACTCGCCAAGTTGACAGCTCCTATTTTCTATGTGTTGTATGTGCCGAATTGGCAACCAAGTGCTTCGTTTCATATAATATCGCCAATAGGATGTGATAATATGTAAATAACAAATAATTTCAAAAATACGTAAATAAGTTCATGCAGTTAATAAAATAGTCAAAAACATGTAAATGAGGGGCAGTCTTAAACGGATAAAAAATTACTATATTAATTTGAATAAAAAACTATCATATACATATAATAAACTGGTGTCTAAAAGTTAAGCATAATTGATAATTATGTGAATAAAGAAGGAGCTGTAAATCAGAATGGCGAGAAACGTGATATGCGAGTATAAAATGGTTATAAAATAAGGAAGCACACGAATCAAAAGAATGATAATAATTAATTTTACTATCCAAAGTAGAAGTTTGAAAGAAAACTGAGCATAGCAAGGTTTCACACTTTAAAGAAAAAATGAAAGAAAACATTAAATAAAATACTGATGCTGCAGTTTAATAAGGCGTGTGGTCACCTCTGACAGCCAGGCACGCTGCACAGCGATTTACCATACTTGCTATGAGATGATGAATGAGTCGTAGGCTCAAACGGTTCCAAGCTTCTTGGAGAGCTCTCCTCAGTTCTTTAACGAAGCTTGGTGGGTGCGAAAGGGCTGCAATTAGTCTCCCGAGCATATCCCATACATACTCGGTAGGATTTAAATCAGGGGAGTTCGCAGGCCATGATATGCGCTGGATGTTTTCCGTTTCAAGGAAGTCACCAATCAGCACCGCTCGGTGACATGGCGCATGAATATGAAGTCTGGACCGACAGCACCTCGAAATAAGTGAACATAAGGCTTAAGAACTTCGTCGCTGTATCTTTGAGCAGTCACAGACCCCGTGTCAAGGAAATGGAAGTCTGTGCGGCCGTCCATCATGATGCCTGCCCATACCATTACTCCCCTTGATGGAAAATGATGTCTTTCCGTTATGTTTCTTGGTTCAAAACGTGTTCCACGTTCTCTCCATATCGTTACCCGCCGAAAATCACTACTCAGACTAAACCGGAACTCGTCACTGAACATCACATTGGCCCACTCTCCCACACTCCAATGTTGATATTTCAAACTCCAGTTCAAATGAGCGCGTTTATGCGCAGACGTGAGGTGAATGCAAACTGCTGGTCTTCTGTCATACAGGCCAGCATGATTGAGTCTCCTGTACACAGTTTGTCTCGAAATTCGTATTCCTGTGGCGACTGTGAGCGCCGAACCCAGTGCTCTGGCAGTACTACCCCTCTGACGTCATGCACTTATTACCAAATATCGGTCTTGGCAAGGGGTTGTGACTCTTGGTCGACCTGATACTGGTTGTCGGGTAACACCTCCCGTTCTTTGAAACCTCTACCACAGTCTTGAAATCACAGACTGGTCCACATTCAGAATTCGAGACACTTCGGTTTGGGATCGTGAAGATTCCAGCATTCCAACGATTCTTCCTTTCTTAAACATGTCCAATTGACTGTCTTTGTGCCATCATTCACATTGTTTGATGTTTAACAACGTTCCTTCACACAGCAGTTGCAAGAAACTTGTCTGAACTGCCTTTGCTGCGTGGATCGGTTTCTCTGCGTTCCGACATGCACCGGTGTTTCGTGCAGGACGTAGTCGACTGAAAAGTTTTGCCTAAACCCAATGTTTCTTCTTCACCCAATTAATATCCGCAAGAAATTTGGAATAATTTTACGAATATTTACTCCATGTTTTTTGCATTTTACGATTTATGCTTAACTTTTGGACACCAGTGTATATACCCGAATTTGAAGAAATTTTTCTGCTCCGTAGTCCGTGAAGGCAAAGGGTTAATTTTACAACACTTCTGGGTAGACAATGTTTTATGTTGCTTCATTTTCTGTGCAGATATATAAATGATTATTTCGTCTGCCTATTCTAGAACACAAATAATTGTCCATGTGAGAAGAAATCTATGTTAGATCTAAGCCACTCAATTTTAAAGATATGCCCTGAACTTTGTTGATAATGATTGGAAATTGTATGTCAAAGATTTATGAAGTGAAATCCATGTTCTTTTTTGAATTTTCCTTGCGTATTCAATGCAAAATATCTTTAACCATGAGCGATTTATATTTCTTCCCTAACTCGGTTGAAGAGCAGGTACAGTCAATATATGATTGCAAACGATGCACAAATTTGATTTGGTAGTGTTATGTTACGCGTTTTTAATGATACTTCCAGGTGTCTGTTACATTCTGAATATAGACAGTTACCTTAATTATTTTGTGGTGGATTGCACTGCTATGGAGCTGTGTCTTTTACGATAGTATTGATTTTGTGTGAGTATAGTTTATTTCTTCATTATTCTTCATTCAGTTTTTTGTTTTTTTATTTCTCAGTGCAATTGGTGAGAATTCTGTTCTGTCTATTAATTTTCTTTTCAATTCAAACTATAGTGAAATTGAGCTGTTTTAAGGCGGTCCGGCACTTCCATAGGAGCCCCATGTTAAATTACGTAAGTTTATGTACCTTTTTCTCAGAAACTACTTGCTTCTCATAGATGAAATGTTTTACAGTAGGTTATATGTACTATCAATAAGACTTTAATGGAGGGTTTTGTATTTTTACTAAAAATTAAAATAATTATGAATTTTTTTAAAAATATCCAATTCCTTCCCCCCCCCCCTCCTAAAATTTAGCTTAAAAAGACGTTATCTAAAAAAGTTTGCTAGATATATCTTATCCCCTCCATTAAAATGTGTAAACATATTGAAAATATACTTACTGAAAATTTGAGGACCCTACATTAATTAGTTTCTGAGAAAAAGGTACATAGAAGAGGAAAATATTGCATTTTGTGAAAACAGGTTTAAAAATAAAAATTTATAATTTTTGACGATTTACCGTTTTTAATACTTTCCTGAAGCATATGAAACATTTTCTTTGCCCTCTGCTTCTACAAAAGACTCTTCTAATTTTCTTTTCTTCATTATTTTTAGCAATCTAGCCTTTTTTGTATCTCAAAATGATTTCGTTGGGCTACACGGATCCTACGTGCATCTAACTTTTTAAAGCATGACACACAATTAAAACCTGATTCAATGACCACCACAATGTTTTAAAATGATTAATTTGGCTACATGGCCCATATTGAATGAATTGTGCAATTGCCATATTTACCCCTAATTTTAGAGTTTTTAACTTCGCAAACGTAGATTTTGGAATGACTGACCATTTGCTATTATTAACTGGTTTTGAGACTTTCTCCATGTAGACGTTTTTTTTAATATAACCTAGGATCAGCTAAATCTCGAAAAATTGGCTTAATTTCATTCATAAGGGAAGATGGCACATGGGTATGTTTTTTATGATCATAATGCTTTTCGTTAAATTCAGCTTTTGCTTTCTGAAACTTGCACCATGAATTTGTACCCGAGGGACACAATCTATGTTGAGGGTTCTCACTTGTAAAGATGGAAATAAACAGCCCAAACCGCAATTTTCATGTAGTATAAATCATTGATAATTTTTCTAATGGCCATACCATAATACCTCTGAATTTTGGAAATTAAAATGTCGGTGAGTCGGTTGCGTCTACTTAGGATTCTTCATCTCTTAATTTTTTTCCTCTGTTTTTACTTTTGAGATCCAAACAAGATATCAATCATTGGCATGGCCAAGTAATTTTAGCGCGTTTTTCACATGTTGTATTTTACAATAATGCGACTAATGAACTTTTTACTAACAGAAAGTAGTGTGTGTGTTGTGTTGTGTGTGTACTATACTTAAAAAAAATTTTAAAATTATTACATTTAAATATGATTTGGCTCATCTAGGGCACAAATGCGACCAAATGCTGAAAACCCGAGGTCAATCGGTTGTTTATTGGTTGAGAAAAAGGTACGAAAAATATGGAACGAAGACGAAATTTGCGTCCTAATAGCGCTTTTTTTACACTACGTGAAAACGCGCTAAAAATGGGTACCCATACGCTTTTGGATATGCCCAACACAGTCTAATTTTTCTACTTGAGTGTCATAGGGATTCAAGTCAAGTATTGATGAAAAACCTCTTGAATCTCCATCACCCAAATATTTTGTGTAACGAATGCCATAATGAGCTTCGGATCTTTCAAATATCACCGTTACACCTTTCACTTCCATGCCTCCACTTGTTCCACTATAGTTGGCAATACATGATGGTTCATGAACAGAATTAAATGCAGTTTTGCCCCGACAATGTTTCGAAAATACTTCAAAGTCAATAACTTTTCCATTATCGACACTCGTAGCTGTATCAATACCATTGAGGGACTGGTATCCTCTTTTCTGCCATGAACCATCTAAGGCAACAGCAATTACACGGCTACCTTCTATTCGTGTTGCCTCCTCAACAGAATTTCTCATTGATTTTTCACAGGTAAATTTAGAAGAGTCGAACAAGAATTCTGTATAAGTACGGAATTTTTCAGGTGGAGACGGCAAGTTCATAAGTTCACAGAATGTTTCTGCAGCTGAACGACCTCTTCCAATAGATCTGAAAGCAAACACCAATCTGATATTTGAGTGGAAAAGTTAATTTTATTCTTCAATTAAGTTGGCGTATGGAAACCATGCTTTTTTGTGCAAAAACTACAACATGTAATACACAATTCCTTCTCTTTTAGAAGCCTCCAATGAGATAGAATGGCCACAGTTTTTACAAACAGCAAAATTCAATAAAGCTTTATTCAATAAATTTAATTCTATTAAAACGTTTTTTTCATTACTTCCTTCCATATCTTCATATAAACTGTTGTTTGAAATAAGTTTTCGTTTTGAAGCACTTTGAATAACAGTTTCTGTGCTGTCTGATCTGATAGCTGGAACAATTTGAGCATTCATCTTTTGAACGTCGACATTTTTGAGTTTTTTAAGTATTTTTTTGATCTCCCTACAGTTTTTGTCGTTAATAAAATACTAATAAATAATTTAATGTAAAACGTGGATTAAACAAAAAAAAATCTGGATAAATAAATTAGAATTCACAATTAGCAAGTTCAAGCAAGAGTAATCCCATTTAACAGCAAACCAAACGAAAAAAAATAACTGTATTGAGTTGTCTTTTCCTTTCTTCAAAGAAAAATCGTTTTATTTATGTGTAAAAAAAGGTTATATTAGTTGTATACAAAACAAATCGTTCTGTCATCGAAAAATTAAGCATGATGAAAGAAAGGTGCTCTTAGAGAAGCACCTGTCACACGCCAAGGAAAGTGGCTTCCTTTTCAAAAATAAATTAAAAAATACTTCTAATTATTGTATTTCCATATATCATATATCATTTTAAGCAGAAATGTTTAAATTTTCCAAAAATATAAAAAAGTCAAAATCGATCATTTTTCAGAAATTCATGTGCTTCCTTAAGCAATTTGTTCAGGTGGAATGAAATATTCTGTTTCCCATTGCGTCGAAATTGAGCTGTGTTGATTGATTTGATACCCATTCAGAGCTGTTTCGGAATTCCATATGTTATTGTTTTTTTACCTTCTTTTTAAGTGCAGCCAATTGGCTTCAGTACATAAAATTGCATTGCCGAAAATCAAACAAAGGTCATCACACTGGGCAAGCAAAAGCAGTGTTAAGCTTAATTGCACATCAAATTGGAATAAGCATCAGCAAACGAGCACAATGCAGACAGATGGCTCAAATACATGTTGAGGAAGCAGGTGGTCGTAAAATTGTAATTATTTTTTCAAATTATGCTTTCGCATCGATAAAGATACTCAGTTCTTCTTGTGTTAGTTAACGTTAGTATTGTACTTCATTTTTCAATTTATTTTAAGCTTAGGATATATACAAATACAATTATATATTCAATTATATATATACAATTTGTGTATATTTCATGTACAAAATACTAATTTTAATACTGTATGCTATGGATCTGTATGGCATGATTTCAAAATATCTCCACAAACGAGTAGCGTATTAATTGAAATCTTCCATGTATTTTATCTCTCTTTTTCCTGGGATTCTAAATTAAATTAATAGATAATTTTTATTTTTTGGTACTTACGTGTTTTTTTTATGATAACCATATGCATAAAATCATAACGCATCGCCAAATGTTGCAATATGCATTCAAAAAGGGAAAATTATTATATGACTGTATTTACACAATAATAATATTTTTTTGCACTTGGCTGTGAATTTTTCCACTAAATTATTGAAATTTCTAAAATTTGGGGCAATAACATTAGATTCGCAAAGGATCTATTTTGTGTGATTTCAAAATTTTATTTGGTGTTACTGTGAAATACAAATGGAAAAATTAAGATTATCTGATGTATATTTTGTGTTTGTTTTGGTATTAACGTATTATCGCAACTGTATTGGCAACATTATATGAAAGGAAACACATGGTTGCCAATTCACCATGTGAGACACATAGAAAATTGGGGTTGACATAGTTCCAATAGTACCTAAGTACTTTTGTTTGGAACTGTTTTTGGTGATTTCATCAAAATACTGAACTTTAATTTGTTTTTGATGGCTTTTTAACATTCAAGTTTGTTATAGGTAGTTGTACCCAGTCACGCATTCCTGTGACTCAGTCTGGTTAAAAAGAAAGAAAAAAGAAAGCACTCATTTCTAATATTTTTGACCGCTTGCACTTGAGGTATGACTTTTCTTACTAAGAAATGTGTGAATATACATAAACAAAACTTTTCTAAACATATTTCATTTGTAATTTCTTAACTGAATACTCCAAGTTATTATGGGGTTTTTTGTCCTTATGTTATGAATCTAAAATTATTTACATTGTGGGGAGGTGTCAAGTTTGAAAATAAATTTAAAATGGCTCTGCTTGAGTTTAAAGGATTAATTTTACAATGCTTATGGGTAGATATTTTGTGTTCTTCATTGTCTGTGCAGATACAGAAATTGTCTGCTGTGCCTACTTTAGAGCAGTAGTTGCCAAATTTCAACACTTCATGAACCCCTTGATGTATAACATTATAATTTGCGGACCACTAATAGGATTGACCACTATAGCTATATTTACGTCTTTATTTAATTTGCCTTTCCCCTAAAAATAAACTTCATGAAAAGCAATAACAATCAACAGTCTGAAGTGTTTTGCCACCAATTTACTATGGTTACCAAAGCTGACTTTCAAATTTTGATGGAAAATCTGAAAAAAATTGCTAACCTCAGGAACTTTGTTCGTTTGTTTTCATTGTTTAGTTATTTCGGTAACTAAAAGTTTTTAGTAAAGTAAAATCTATGTTCCATAATATGATGTTTTGTCTTTCATCTTTTTTTAAACTGAATTTTCATACAAGTATAAATAATGTCCCAATTTTTCTGTGGACCATCGAAAATTTCTCACCAATTGGTGACTTCTGCTCTGGAACACACAACGGTACTTATGTGTTAGCATCATTGAAAACAAATTGGTGCCATGCAAATAGCACCGTAATATCTAAAATATTCTAACATTTTTTTTAAGAAAAAAAAAAGATTTGGAGGGAAAATGGTTGTGATTTGCATGGTGGCAATTTGGCTGCACAGTGATGCTAATATTTAAGTACCCAGACAACAAATAATTGTCCGTGTGTGAAGCAGTCAGTGTCTAGATATAAACCACTCTGTTTTTAAGATAGGCCCTTAAATTTGTTGATAACAATTGCTAATGCTAATGGAATAGTAAATTGCAAAAATCTTCCATCATTATCAATACTTTGTTATAGATTTCTGCTGCGAAATCCATGTTTATATTTGAATTTTTCTTGCATATTCCAATAAAAATATTTTCAACCTTTCATTGCATTGGAATTGAGCTGTGTTAATTGATGCACAAAAGAAGTTAAATATTTCATTAGCATTTTTTTCTCCCTTTCTTTATGTTTCTGATTTTTCCTTTTTCCTTTTTTTGATGTTTTGAAATTTTATGTTTTTGCTTTAACGTTTTTCTTTTTAAGTGCAGTCAGTTAGCCTCACTACATAAATATAATGTCTTGCAGGAAATAAAACTTAGGTCGTCATACTCAAAAGGCAAAGGTAGTACAACGAGACACATCAAACTGAGGAGGAACGGGCATCAGCAAACAAGAAAAACAGACAAAGAATGGCACATGCTGAGGGCGCAGCAGAGCAACAGGCAGCCAAACTTGAGAATGCACATTTGCGAACCCAGCATTCATGTTTTGCGACATCAGATCTGCTCTGTTCTCAACAAAAGGAACACAATAGGTTGCGATTGACTGAAAGATGTCAACCATAAACAGCACATTAGCATCAAACATGATTTTGTGGCAAGCAATCACACAATACAAGTCACCTTGCATTCTAGTACAACCCAGTGCAAGATTATAGGTTGAGTCAGCATATTCTCACCAGCACAATAACTGAAGTGTATCTTTATTGCAATTCTCTGAAATTTAAGGGAGAAACAAAAGGAATGTTTTGTTCCACTGGAAAAATTAAACTGTCTCAACTAGGAGAACCACCAGAGCCATTGAAAACTTTGCTCGCCAGATATACAGCAGAATCAAAGCATTTCCTATATAACATCAGGAAATACAATTCTTGTTTCCAAATGGTATTGTTTGGAGAAATGTGCATTTTTGAACACACCTCTGATTTAACAGAAATATCCATAAGCATTTAAAAATAACCCATGTCCCTCGAGGGAGCAGAGTAGAGCCATTTAAAATTTACCTTCAAACTTGAGGACTCCACTATAAATACAATGTAAATAAATTTAAGTTCATGACATAAGGACAAAAATAAGTTGTAATATCTTCAAATATTTGGTTAACAAATTACAAATGATATCGGTTAAGTAAAGTTTTGTGTATAGATATTTATAATTTTTTTTTATAAAAAAAATCACACCTCCAATGCAAATGATCAAACATACTGAAAACATGTGCTTTCTTTTTAATTAGACTGGGCCACAGCAACGCGTGGCAGGGTACAGCTAGTAGAAGAATAAAAAAATTCATCCTACACGTAAAGATGAAATGGACGTTAACATAACTTTCAATATTTTTTATAAGAATTCCTCTCTTGAAGTATTAAACTTGGTTTAAAAACATTGTGTACTTTACAACCGATTAAATAACAACACGCACTGGAATGAGTGAGAGTTATAATAATATCCAACTACACTGCTGATCACCGTAAATGCAACACCAAGAAAGACAAGAGATAGCACAACAAAATTTATTTTGTAGATAACATGTTGACCAAGTATCAAATGATTAAATTTATAGACTTCTGTGAAGTGGGGTTCCTGCCAGAATCAGTAACAGGAGTAGCCACCATTGTTGGAGATCATCGCTGCCACACGTCTCAGCATGGATTCAAAGAGACTTTGGATGTGTTCTTGGGGTACAGCAGACCAAGCAGCTTCCACACGTAGCCAAAATTGATCTGGTGTGGCAGCTGGGGGTGTAATCTGGGTCAATCATTGAGCAACCATGGACCACATGTTTACTATCGGCGAAAGATCCGGAGAGCGAGCCGGCCAGGGAAGCAATTCAATCTGGTGATTGACGAAGAAACTTTGGACAATGCGCACGACGTGTGGTCGCGCCTTATCCTGTTGAAATATGGCTGTGGTCAAGCCCTGAAGGTAAGGAAGGACAACTGGCTCCAACACCTCGCAGATGTAGCGCTGGCTGTTTAAAGTACCGGCGATGCGTTCTAGAGGAGTGCGAGAGTGATATCCAATACCACCCCATACCATAATACCCTGTGCAGTGTGGCGGTGCATAACGCAGCTGTTCAGCATCCTCTCTCCACCGTGTCTCCAGACTCGAATCCAACCATCACGGTGTTGCAGACAGATGCGTGACTCGTCAGTAAGGACAACTTCATTCCATTCTGCCGCCCACATAATTCTTTCCTCGCACCATTGGCGGCGGAGACCTCTGTGGTTCTGCGTCAAGGGTAGACCAAGCAATAGACGTCTTGCGGACAGACCACTCTGCTGTAAACGGCGTCGAATGGTACGCGCAGACGCTGAATGATGCGTTACAGACTCAATGTGCTGTGCTATGGCTCGTGATGTGACTGAGTGATCCGTCACTACCATGCGCACAATTTGCCTGTACTCACGTGAAGTGGTGCACTGAGGTGGATGCGATAGACCACGTCGGTCCGTCCTAACCTTCTGCATCCAACGGTCACATATCCGCATTACAGTTGTTTGGTTTCGTCCAACACGACTACCGATTTCCGTGAAAGATAATCCACAATCTCGGTAGGCCACTATCTTTCCTCTGTCGAACTCGGATACTTGATCAAAAGCTGATCGCTATTTTCTATGAGACATAACTGATCGTTTTTTGATAAAAACACAATTGCCGAACTAGAAATCGTCGAAATCTCCAAGCCTTAAGTAGCGCTTTGAGGTGGCGCCACAGGCGTGTGTGATGTGTGTCTGCGCTGAAATTCTAATTATTTGCATATCTCACCTTCGCTGATGCATGTTGTAAATTTCATGTTAATTGCGTGCTTCCTTCAGGGTGTTGCATTTACGGTAGCCAGCTGTGCAAAGCAACACGAGAGCTATTGGCGACGTAATTTAACACGCACTGGTCAACTGATACCTAGATATCATTATATTTCTTAAAGAGTAAATTTAATATTATTCAGTTCGTATTTTATATAATATTTGGGATTCAACATCAATCATTTTTTTAAATGATTTTTTTTTGTTTAAATTTAATAAATATTTTGTTCACAGTAGAAAAATAGAATGCAAATTATATGAATTTTAAACTTTGCTTTTTGAGGTTTTTTATTTTTTGAATTTTGGAGTGAGATAATGTCTATATTCAATATTACAGAAACTAAACAAATTTTCAACAGTTGTTAGTAACTATTGTGACGTTTGATTCAATTATGGTAGCGTGTTTGAAATATAATTTAGTTTAATTGTCACAGCTATTATTTACATTAATATACAAGTTTCACTATGGGATGATTTTAAAGTCCAAAATAATTTTGTGAGGGAGGGATCTTGGTCCGTTCCAGGCGAAGTTTCCGCGCTGTTCTCCCTTCTCTGCGGTTCACCGACGTCCGCGCGTCCCCTTTCATCCCCCATCCGGTGGAGGCGAAATGTTTCCCTCGGGTCAAAGGTTGCAGGGGCTCATTAAGACACGTCCGTCGCAGTATATTAGCGACTGCAGGTGGTTTTGCACGTGTGGTCATCATTCTTCTAAAACTGACCCGGCCGTGGGAAGCAAGTCCCAGATGTCTCAAGGGGGGGGCGCACATACGTTACAGCTTTTCCTCTCCTCTTTCAGACTTTTCGTAAAGAAAAGTTCAGGGTCGATGATGGTAACCGAGGTGACTGACCTTTGGAGTTGTCGGACACACAGGGAAAATATTCCTTTGAATAAGTGCTGTCATATTTCTGAGTTGTAATTAAATCTAATAAACTTACAATTAAATTCGAAATGCTTACCGCGAGTGTGTGTTCTTGCAAGGGAACTTACACAAATGCTAATCACGAAAGAATAATCATTACCAATATAAGAAGTATTCATATTATTAAAATTTTAAACACTCATACACAGTACTTATTAAAATCATAATAAAAAACATGTTGCTATAATATGCTTAAGGTACCATCTTACACATAAAACATTCATCCCAATATCTTCATTAACGGGTAATACTAATGAATAATAAGACAGATCCATAATAAACCCAAGGTAGAACACATATTAAGCAATTCAATATTATTACATTCCATGTGTGGATCCTTTTAACATACATATCCATTCAAAATTAATTTCAGTATTAGTAAGAACTTTATTTACCGACGATTACTAATCATTAGCAAATACACATGATTGACACCATTTATTAACTATTTACATTTAACAATATTCCACAACTACTAATCACGACAAGCAAACATGACTATCAATTCCTAATCATCGATCGCTGATCTGCTGAGACTATCTGCATTTTTATGACTTTTACCCGATCGATGTACAATTCTAAAATTATATGGTTGCAATGCCAAAGCCCATCGCATTAATCTAGGGTTAGAACTAACGTTTTTATTTAACCATACTAAAGGGTTGTGGTCGGTCATAACTAAAAATGAATTTCCATCTAAATAATAATGTAACCTTTTAATTGCGAACACAATACTAGCACATTCCTTCTCGGTCGTACAATATCGTTTCTCAACATCTGAAAACTTTTTACTCAGATAAAGGATTGGGTGCTCCTCTCCTTGGTCATTTAATTGAGTTAACACCACCCCCATGCCATAATCAGAGGCGTCGGTTTGAACGATAAACTCCTGTTCACAAAATTTGGCGAGTACAAGACGGGCTTATCAGTTAGCTTCTTTTTTAGATCTCGGAATGCATTTTCACAGTCGGTTGTCCAATTAACCTCCCCGCGTCTTGCCTTCCCCTTCAACGCGTCTGTCAACGGTGCGGCTATTACCGAGAACTGATTTATATATCTACTGTAGTACCCCGCTAAACCAAGGAACGCTCGTATATGTGTTTTTGTACGAGGGGTAGGGAACTCAAGAACAGACTGAACTTTGACCTCGGAAGGAGTGCGGAACCCCTGACCCACCACATGACCTAAGAATTTGACATTCTGTTGTGCAAACTTACATTTCGAGGGTTTTATTGTTAATTGGGATCTCCTTATTCTTTGCAGGACTATGTCCACATGTTTAAGATGTGACTCCCACGTATCCGAAAAGATAGCCATATCGTCTAGATAAGGGACAACAAAATGCTCTAGACCGTTTAGTAATCCTGCCATGAGTTTACTAAAAAAAATATGGGGCATTCTTTAATCCGAAACTCATTCTTAGGGGTCTGTAAGTACCAAAACTAGTACAAAAAGCTGCGTATCGTTGTGCAGTTTTACTCAGAGGAATTTGCCAATATCCTTTAGATAAATCTAAAATGGTAATAAATTTAGCGGAGGAGACCTGTTCTACGCTTTCTTCGATGTTGGGTAGAGGAAAGTACTCCGTTCTAATAATTCCGTTTAATTTCCGATAATCGACACAAGGTCGAGGATCCTTGCCAGGTGCGTCAACTAAAATCATAGGGGACATATAATCCAATTCTCCTACCTCAATGATTCCTAATTTTAACATTCGATTAATTTCGTTTTTTAAAATTTCATTTTGTCGGTGCGACATTCGGTACGGCTTCGTTCTAATTGGCTTATCATTAATCAACTGGATCTCGTGTACAACCAGATTAGTTAAACCGGGATCATTTGAGAAACATTTAGAATATTTATTTAGTAATTCGCGCAGCTGATTAACTTGTGTGTCTTGAAGACTTTTGTTTAACTCGCTAGCCTGGATGACATCCTCGAAATCATAAATGAGGGAATTGTTTTCTAAGTATGGGATTTCTAAATCTTGGTCTGCGAGAGATTGGTGTGCTTCATCGGTAATTATTAAATTAACAATGTTCCGGCCTTTTATAATACGGTTTTAGCATATTTATATGATAGATTTGAGAGGTTTCTCGTCTGCCGGGAATTTCTACCAAATAGTTCGTTTCGGAAATTTTATTTAAAACTGTCCCAGGACCTATCCACTGTACTGCTAATTTATTCGCACGAGATGTAGCCAAAACAAGTACTAAATCTCCCTCCTTAAATTCGCGTTTTACTGCATTTTTATCATACCAAGTTTTCCTCTTAAATTGCATCTGACTGACTACCTGTTCGTATAAAGGTTTAACATCCTCACTATTTCTTTGAGCTTCGATTAACTCTTCTCGAGTAACTTTTAGCCGCTCTAACTCCGGGACATATTCCTGCAGTTCAGGGATTAAAATTTGATCCTCTGCCTCCGGAGAAACAATTATAGCCTCATCTTCCCCTTTCCTATCGCTACAGCTATTTAAATCTATTTCTTTTCTAGCCGCTGTGATTTGAGACCTTGTCTGAACAGCATTGACTACCTCAACTGAAAGAAAATCATAGCCTAAATTTTCTTTTATTAGTTCGGCCGTTTTGTTTCCGAGCAAATACCGACCGTGTTGATTTAAATGATTACCACAAACTGCTGCTTTAGTTTGTACCGTTCCGAAGTTTCCGGAAATTTCCACGACCGCCAAGGGTAAGCAAACCAATTCTGAGCTTAACGGTTGTTTAACCCAGACCTTTTCACCGGAGAAGGAAGAAGAATTAATGTATTTAGCACACACTAAATCTATTGTAGCTCCCGTATCCCTAAGTATATCTATTTCTTGACCATTCACAGAGCCCTTTGTTATATATGAATTAAGAAAATCCGAGTTCCCATTTCCTTCAATATTATTGAGAGACTCCGTTGCTTTATTCCTATTTAATTTCGGGCATGCCGCCTTTATATGTCCGGGCATGTGGCTATGAAAACATTTTCGTATCACGCGTCTTTCGAAAACTCTCCCCCTATCGCCCTCAGGAATAGAAACCACTGGTTTAGGGGGAATTTCCCCGAACCTAGTCTTCTTCTCCCTAAACCCGGAAGTTGTCAAATTTCTCTTGTTCCTGCTGAATTTATCCGCGGTTTTTGAATTTATTTTCCTGACATCCTCGTAGTTGTCAAAGAGTTCGGCTATTTGAGTAGATGATTTGAGATTCGCCCAATCATCTAAGAAATGTTCTCTCATACTAGCATACGCGCGTTTTTTTAGTTGGTCGACAACCATTAAATCTTTAAGGTCCTCAAACGACTCGATCTCTAGGCCGATTAGCCACTCCTCTAAATAGTTAGTCATTTCAAAGGTGAAGTCTTTCCAGGTACTATCCGATTTCTTTTGGTGTTGAACAAATCTCTGGCGAAAGACTTCCGGACTTAACTTAAATCGTTTAAGTAATAGTTTTTTAATATAGTCATAATTTTCTGCTTGTTCCTCCGGTTCGCGAGCAATGAACTGCACGATATCCAAAGGTAACAAACCTAATAAATGCCCTACCCAGTCTGTTTTTTCAATTAAAGCCCTTTTAGCCTGACGTTCAAATATCACCAAATACAAACTAATATCTGACTGATTTGGATTAAAATCTGGGATTAATTTTCTTAAATTTACATTCGAGGTTACAGAACGGGGATTTATACAGCCGGTTGATTCATCGCTTACACTATGTCCGGATTCTATTTTAAATCTTTCTAGATCAAATTTTAATTGTAATTCCTTCTCTTTCAACGCGTGCTCCGCTAATCTCAAGGTCTCTTCTCTCTCTCCCTTTCCTCTTCAATTTTCCTATTTGCAATAATAGTCTCAAACAGATTTTTTACGAATTCCTCTTCGTAACCCTCACTGTTAGTGATTGCGTTTTTGATGTTAGGGACAGTCATGTTTGTCGTGACATCTACCCCTAATTCCTCTGCGAGTAATAACATATCTTGCTTTTTCCCTTTTCCGAGAAAAGCCATTTTTGAACAATATCAGCACAATATATTTGTTAAAATTCACACAATATTTACTACTCTCTAGTATCACAATAATACTGGTCCCATGCAAACACAGAAACAAACAAAGAAAATTTTAACACAGTAAAATAATCAAAACTATCAAGAAACTTAAAAACACAATAAATCTTAAGCTAAAAGTTGCACACAATACTCGTATTTACAATTCTCTAGAACCACAATAACATTGTTCCCATGCAAGAAAAAACACTAAGTATCTCAAAATTTGTAGTAGAAATTTTAGCAAGCAACTAATACAACTCAAGAAATATAACAGTACTCACCCCTTTTGAAGTACTATCTGCTGGAACTTGGGAATACCGAAGATCCGGTTGGCATTTCTTGCTTTAAAGATGATTTCAGTTTTCAAAACACACACAAAAGGATTTTCTTTATTGATGGGATAGCTTATCCACTATCAAATCTCGGCCTTCTGAGTTGCTTTTCTTTTCTCTAAAGGATAGTTTTATCCTTATTTCCAAGCTTATGCGTCTTGAGTTTTTCTACGTGCAGTTTGCATAGCTCCCGTAATAAACCAGAATCACCAATTTACCTCCTCTCACGGGTCCGGTAATCTCTATTATTTTTTTATTAATCCTTACCGCTGACACCACTTTCGTTAATGCTGTGACGTTTGATTCATTAATGGTAGCGTGTTTGAAATATAATTTAGTTTTATTGTCACAGCTATTATTTACATTAATATACAAGTTTCACTAAGGGATGATTTTAAAGTCCAAAATAATTTTGTGAGGGAGGGATCTTGATGGTGTCCGTTCCAGGCGAAGTTTCTCGCTGTTCTCCCTTCTCTGCGGTTCACCGACGTCCGCGCGTCCCCTTTCACCCCCCATCCGGTGGAGGCGAAATGTTTCCCTCGGGCCAAAGGTTGCAGGGGCTCATTAAGACACGTCCGTCGCAGTATATTAACGACTGCAGGTGGTTTTGCACGTGTGGTCATCATTCTTCTAAAACTGACCCGGCCGTGGGAAGCAAGTCCCAGATGTCTCAAGGGGGGGGGCGCACATACGTTACACTATACTGATTTTTTTCACCATATCTCTAACATGAATTGTAACATTCCTGGCCTATTCTCGGACCCGGCTAGAGGTGTGGAAGGAAGTGAAGGACGACTCGTCGTTATAATTTTCAACTATTTATTTAGCACACTAATTATCACAGACACAATTAAAGTAATCAAATAGGATGAGATGTTCCTATAAAGAGCAGAGGGAATTTTGCTACGAGAGGCGCGAATTCTGAAAAGACATCTATTCAATTGATCCACCTTTTATGGATCAATCCACTACTCTAATATTTTATTTACACTGTAGCTTGTGACCAATTGTCACTTAAATATCTTTAACTACTTAAAGCCCGAAACGCGCTATCAATGTAACTAATACCTGATTGGTAAATATCTTTCCTTATCATCAGCTTCTCAATATTTTAATCTCCAGGCAACTCCGTCTAGTCATCTATTCTCCTCTATATCACTCGCTAGCTAACAAATCTATACTATATATAACTTATCTAATCTGTATATCACGGTGTTTTCTTCCAAAAGGGTTGTTGTGATTGATAGCCCAAAGATTTTCCAAGAGGGTTAGATCCGACACAGAATTAAAATAAATGTTTTTAACATTGAACGTTGACTCACCGAAAAGCTCTCTAGAGGATTTTAGTTTTCTTGCGTCAAAAGACAGATGGAGTCTTTCTAAGAAATTTCTATTCTAAAAATCAAAAATCAAAATGATACATAGAGCGGTTGATAAAGTTACAGCAGCGACTTAATGTGAGTGCATCTCTTGGGTGAGAAATGACATCGTATATTTTCCAGTTGTGAAAAAACTTGAAGCACACAGGAAAAGGCGCGAAAACTGTCTAATGGGCGGCACAAACCTTTCTCTGCTCTCGATAATTCCCCTTCGTTGCCAGATATCTAGCTGGAAGATAAATGACTCAACTGAGCTTGAAATGACGAACTATTCCTACTTCCCTCAAACTCCCCTTGTCTACTCTCGGACCCGGCTAGATGTGTGGGAGGAACTAATTGATCAGTCGACATGATTCACTAAAATCGTTTATTTGTCACAATATTCAACACATACACAAGAATAATCCAATTAAGATTGTTTTGATCAATAATTAGAGCGCGAGGCTGAGACCAGTTAGCATGGGGATAATATTTACAGGCATTCAACTCATTTCTACTATAAGTTATACAATCTCGTTTCTAACTCGGACACGCATAACAATTTACTCTCTAACTTGTATTTAAGTAAGGAGCACAGTACCTGAACTCTTGTACTTGAAAAATCGTATAGATGAGGCCTTGTGCACTAAAAGTTGGCTTGATCACCACGCATCCGAGTGATCCTTACTTTGGTCATCTTGAATTGACACTTTGATCATTTTAGATTCTCACTTGAGTAACTCTCAAAACTCGCGAAAACAGAATTTATATAATAAACTTAATTTTCATCATCACGTTTTCTTACCTTCGGTAAAAGTGGATTGAATTCATTATTTCCTTTAAAGAATCCCCAAGAAGTTAATAGAGCCCACGTATATATCTGTCCCAAGCTGGACCCCTTGCAAAGAAAGATCTAATACGTGATTTGTTCATTCTATTTCTGTTGGATTCTTGATCCGATTACCAATCGGATCCTCTTACTCGCATTGAGAACTGTCTCTGCTTGGTTCGAATTCAGGCCAATGATTAGTAGTAAAATGTTGAATAAAATATTGATCCATGTAAGTGTTACGGAGAGATAAGCTTAAAAGTTTCAACTTGGAAGGAAAGAAATCTAGATTGAAAGCATTCAAAAAACAACTATCAAACAAAAAAAAGGCTTTATTGAGCTCATCGAATCGTTACGTATAATTGTCTGTCCAAGAGGAAGAAGAACCAACAGATGTTCCTTAGTATGGGATCTGTGTGCCTTCCTCTTACTACAATGGTTCAGCACCCGATTGTCTAATAGTTCTTGAGCTCCATCAGCACCTGTTTCAGTTATTTCACGAAAGAAATCCTTTTACTTGCTGCGAATATATCTTGAATTGCGCTTCTCTTCTTTTTATTGGAATCTGAGTCTCACGTCACCTAGGACGTCTTGTTCCATACGCATCACCTTTCGACCGAATTCATTTGACTGATTGCAATAACATATTTTCTGCAATTAATTGACTATTAGGGTTTGCAATCCCATGTCATAGTTTCAATCCTGGGATGACATTATCCAAATCCAGGGATTGGTCCCGGGATTAGGATTGGACTATTTATTAAAAATACTTACATATTAGCAGAGTTGAAATGGCATAATAAAACTGAAAATATAATTAAAAAATGATTTAATATGATTTGAATGAAACAAATGAAAAATTAATTCATCATGAAAAACAAATAAAAAGAGTACATAATGAAATTTAAAAAAAAAGCATTTCTTCATTACTTGTATTTCTGTAAATAAGCTTATAAAAGCACAGCTCCTTCAGCGTTTCATCGTTGGAACGGCTTCTGATTTTTGATACAAACTGTCCTGCCGTAGAAAATCCCGTTTCAATTCTTTACTAGTAGGTATTATACCTTTCCGAATTTATAACATTGCTCAAACGGGTTTCAGTTGGAACGGAGGCACATCTTTGCATGCAACACATACAATGCCGAACTGCTCACAATCAAACAGTGTTGTATCCCCATGTGTTGAGCAAATAAGTCTTTGTAGTATATATTGTTATTGAGTCATCTCATCCATTCCACAGCGTTGTAATATTCCATCAATACTTATTTTTGAAGCATCGAGTGGGAAGCAAAAGTTTTTTCATTCGCCTTTTCTAGGGTTTGCAATCTCGTGTTATATTTTAAATCCCGGAATTTCAGGATTACAATATACAAATCCCGGGAGTGGTCCTGGGATTTTTATTAATTACAAATCTTTGATTAGGATTAGACTATTTAGTAAAAATACTTATACATTAGCATAGCTAAAATTGCATAATGTAACTGAAAATATAATTAAAAATTGGCTTAATATTAATTTTATTGTGTGTGTGTGAAATAAATAAAAAACACTGAATTCATCATAAAAAACAAAAATAGTACATTATAAAATTTAAAAAACATTCCCTCATTTCTTGTGTTTCTGCAAATAAGCCTTTAAAAAACACAGATCGTCCAGCGTTTCATCGTTCAAACGGCTTCTTATTTTTGTTACAAATTGTCCTGCCGAAGAAAATGCTTGTTCGGATTCTATACTAGTAGGTGTTATAGTCATTATATAAATAAGAGTATGTTCTTTTCAGGTAGTCACCACGTCTCTCTCCATTTTCAAAAAAGAGACTTTTCTTTTTGAATTTTTGATAACAGTGTCTCAAATCTAATTGACTGCATTGGTGCATATATCTCTTTGATAACTTTATTTAGTTCTTCTGCTACACTTAATGGTTTTTATATATAAATTGATCCTGTTATTGAATCAGAATGTGAATCAATTTCAAATGTTACCTCATTTGAAATTGAAGATCCAGTTGCAAGAGCTGTTAGTAATGCAATGGGATTTGAAGTGTCTTAAGTCTTCCAAGCAGGTCCGCTATTAATTAACAGCATTTAATTGAAGAAGGAACTGTGACGAAATCTATTCTTGTGATGTGGCTTATATTATTGTGTAAGCATTGCAGTGAGCCATTTAGATCTTTGCGACGTTCTCCCATACTGTGCATATATTTTTTTTACATTGTGCAAAAAATTGCTTATAATTGTGCAAAAAAATTCTACGTATATATTTCATTAACAGAATATAAATTTTTAAAAAATTAAATTCTTAGAAAATTTTTATGAGAAAAATTTTTTTAAATATAATTTAGACAAAAATTAAATCCCGGAATTAGTTATTTTAATCCCGGGATTTCGGGATTGGAAAAAACACCGGGATCCAGGGGTTTCGGAATTCCGGGATCCCGGGGCTGAAAACCCTACTAGATATCTTCCAAAAATTCTAAATGCCTCTGTCCAAGTTAGTTGACATCGGAAATCCTGCGGGAGGGAGAAATGTCCATTTTCTGACCCCACACGCGATGGGGAGAAAGTTACAGAAGAAAAGAGAAAACATATCAAATTTCACGGTTTAACACATACCCCCTTCGAACCCTTCAAGGTTCAACACGTAAGAAAACTAACATTAACCGTATATAATACACAAAAGAAGTAAATAAAATACATTAAATGCAATACCAGATTCACAATACTTTGAAAAAAATTTCAAAATATAATTCACATACAAAAATTATAAATCCGAGGATTAGTTATTTTAATCTCGGGATCCCAAGATTGGAAAAAACCACCGGGATCCCGGGGCTGCAAACCCTAATGACTATCTGCTTAAAATTTACAATGTTGCTTAATAAAATTTGCTAACCAGTGTAGTTGAAATGTTTTTCAAAGTTATGTTTAGTTCGGTGGAATCGTCATAAGGTATCAATGAACAGAATTAAATAAATAGTGAAAAATTCATATCAATAACGAACATAGATTAATTTTTTTAAGAAATTAATATTGAAAGATATGTAAATTGTTCTTATGTGATCAGAAACGTCTTAAGATTCTTTAAGTCCCTGGGCCCAGAGAAGATTTTTTGAGTCCTCTGCAAAAGTAGGCCCTATCTGAGATCTTTAAAAGTAGACAGTGAATAGCATTCATTGACAAATGCTCGTTCAAACGGAAACAAATAAATGTGCAAGACCAGTGGCGTAACGTGCATCCCCGCAACCCCCGCACTGCGGGGGAGGGCAAGGCTTCTAGGGGGCCCAAAGCCTGACTGACGCCATGAACGTAGATTTTCTCAAAGTTCACTTCACATTTTTCAAAATCGAATTTTTAAGCGATTTTCCAATCAGCTATCAAACGTCATTCATTCATCCTCAAAACTTTCATACACTCGTTACATATCTTTAATCCTATAGCCAAATCAAAAAAACTTTTTTTTTCATCTGCTGTAATCCAGGCAACGAGAGATACTTTTTCTTTAGTGGGTTTTCTTTTTAAACCTTAATTACTAACAAATAAAACAGTCAGACGGAGAATCGCATAAAATGCTAGAAAGATACAAAAATTTCAACACTGCTAGTATTACTGTATACATTACATTAGCAGCAGGGAGGGGAAAAAAAGATATGATTTACTTTTTAAGAAGCAGCAGAGAAAATTATTGGCGTCTTTAGTCCCCCCCCCCCATGTGTTTCAATTTCATTTAGCAAATTCGTAAATAACGTACATCTGTTATGCTTTTTTCAAGTAAAATAGTATTACGATACTTGGAAAAGCATAGAGAGCATTTTAAATGAGAGCATTTGATGATAGATTTATGAGTATTCAATTAAATGAAGCATAATGAGAAGAAAGCATAATGGAATGTATCAGTTTTTTATTTCATTTTCATGAAATCATTTTTGCTTCATATAAAGAACTCTCCTTATTAAAAGTTGCAGTTTTTGTGCTACAATGTAATCGAACTTAGGTCAAGTTCATCCCAGGATTCAGAAATGAAAAATCAGGTAAGTGATAACTTTTTTCTTTCGTAAGAATTTTAAACCTAAAATTATTTTGCAGTGTTCGTGTCTTTCTAGGTGTTCGTTTTTATTCAAGTTCCCAGGTTATCTATTCTTAGAGATATATATATATATATTTCCAGTTTTAATCTATACTAATATATAAAAGAAAGAGTTTGTGTGTGTGTTTCACCTATTCCGGCCAAATTAAGCAGCCCAGAAGTATAAAATTTGACATGTAGAAGTTATAGGTCGTTATGCTATTAACCTCGAAGAGTTTTTTTCGAAATTTGCTTTAGATTTTTTTAAAATTCAATTTTTATGCGATTTTTCAGCTAAATGGAGATATGACGTCATCAGCTCTGTCAAGTCTTCACTTTGTGAAAATTAATATTTTGAGCAGTTTTGGAGGGGATTTTAGCACATTTTACTGTAAATATATTTATTTATGGTTGAATTTATTCGTTTTTTCAGCTCTTTGAGTAGGAATTACATTTATTTTTCAAAAAAATCGTTGTCAAAAAATGCGTTTTCTAAATTTCATTTTTCCGATTGGCAACACTACTTTGATAACAGTAGATTTTCAATGTTTTGAAATGTGAATTGTATTTGATTCACAACGTATTTAATCCTTTTCCGTACTTTAAAAAAAAATGGGGCAATACGTACCGTTAAAGTATACTGATAGTTAAGGCGATGGGATTTCGTTCTTCGCTAAACTTTTGGCGCCGAAAATTTTGTGACGGGATATCAACATTAGATGGATTGTTAGCCCGCCAACGTTAGTGGACAATACTAAAGTTTCGCCACCGTATTAAATTCATGTATCTGGGTATTAATTTTGTTTATAACTTTTTCTTATCAACTTTTGTGATTTGTAATAATGCATGATGATTGCGCAATAGAAAAAGTACCCATCGTGCAATGCCTAAGGCTATTAAAGCTACTATTTTAATAGTTGTGGCCACTTTTAAAGATATTTACTTCCCATTGAATGTTCTATTTCATTTTATGCTGATTAATCTTAGCTGTACGATAAGCCTGATTACATCTTTAAACTTTTTTGCTCTATCTGTAAAATTTTTGCTTCCCCTATGTTTATTAACTTTGTTATTTTTAGAGTCAACAATGCAAAAACATATGTACATATTTTGGTACTAAACAGTTGTAAGGACCTTGGGTTTGCACGGTTGCTTTTCCTTATTCTCGCTAACCTGAATGTTGGTGGTATTATCAATCTACGGTTGTGCTTGGGCTACAATTCATGTGATTTTGATATCATAACAGAAGGTAGTCAGCCCCAAAGTAAGTAAAGCTGCGAACTAAATCATCACTTAAATATCAGTAAACTTTACCGGTACGTCTTGCATACTTTTAGCGTCACCACAGCCAAATTGGTGACATGCGAATCATTCCTTGATATCAAAGCAACAAAGATTTTTATGTGTTTTCTTTTAAAAAGAAAGATCAATTAGATTTTGGTGGGAAATAGCATGATTTGCGTGGTGCCAATTTTGACTGTGGTGATGTTAATACATAAGAATACAAATTTTTATTTATAAAGAAGATTTTCTGACCTATTTTTTTTTCTGAGCTGTTTATGGTAGTTTAATCAAAATCAGACTTTTGCTTACCTATTTAGGGCTGCTTTTCAGTTTGAATTAATGTTAAAATTTCTACCGTATGCTAGGTTACTTCATATATATGTACGTTTAATTTATTCATGTTTAAATTTTTTATGTTTAAGATTTTCTGGCAAAATTAAGGCTTAATTTTTTTGTTTTTGATAACCTTTTAATTTTAATTAATGCTATATTTTCTATTTTAGTGTCACACACTTTTATATTTGTTTATTTTCTGAACTGTAATTTTCTTGCTCATTGTAGTTTTAATTAAATCGGCAAATTCCATGTTTCATCGATGTAGCAAAATAGTACCAAAATCTAGCTTATAACTAAAAGAAAAGGTACTGACGTATTATTACAACAATTGCCAACTTAATTAATAACTTGCCAAATTCGCAACTCCAATTTCATGTGTTGTATGCACTTAGTTGACAACCATATGCTTCATTTCATGTAATGTCGCCAATAGATTGCGATAATATGTAAGTATACCATAGAAAATGACACATAAGCCCAGTGGCTGAATGGTTAGTGCATCGCGCTTATTTTAAAAAAATCTAAAGTGAATTTCGAAAAAAACTCTTCGAGGTTAATAGCATAACGACCTATAGCTTTTACATGCCAAGTTTCAAATTTCTGAGTTCCTGGATTTGGCCGGAACAGCTGAAACACACAAACTTTTCTCTGATTAGTACAGATTTAGCTAAAAAATCGCTTAAAAATTGAATTTTAAAAAAAAATCTAAAGCGAATTTCGAAAAAAACTCTTCGAGGTTAATAGCATAACAACCTATAGCTTCTACATGCCAAGTTTCATACTTCTGTATTGCTTAATTTCGCCGGTACAGCTGAAACACACACACACACAAACTCTTTCTTTTATTAGTATAGATAAATAGTTGATCCAGTTATTTCTAAAAGGAATATTATAGTGATAGAATTCAACCAAAGGATAGAATGGTTTCAACTAAAGTTTATACAAATTTCTTGAAATGTGAATTAATTAGTTGTGAAATTTTTTATGCTCTTATAAATGTATATTTATGATATTTAAAGAAGAATATTTCATGTTCAAAGCAACCTCTTATTTGTGTTATTGGTGGAAACATTGAATTTTTGTCATGTAACAGAGGTTCAAAAAAAGAACTCTATTATATATGTGAAAGCAATCAAATTTAAAAGACAAATTTAGTTAATTTTTCTTAACATGCATCATTACACTGTAAATGATGTACGTTTCTTTTGGATTTGGATACATAATTAATATGATGAACACAATTAGTCTAGGCTAGTGTTTATCAATCTTTTTTGTTGGTGGCCCATCTGAATATAAAAAAATGTAAAAGATGTATGTTACAGAACATGCATATAGATCAAAAGATTTATTAAATACCTGACCATTATTTCTAACTGAATGAAATATTTTTCATTAGTTCACAGCAATGCAATCTCATCAAAGAAATTTAAATATTGAGTTATTTCACAAATATTTTGATTTAAAGAAAGTCAATTTAAATCTATGTCAATTACAACTGGACCAAAAATGATATCAAATAGAAGATGGAAAACTAAAGAAAAAAAAAATATATTTTTTTTAGTAAATGTTGAAGTAATTACAGATACTATTTTCAGTTACAAACACCCCGTGCCAATTTAATTATTCGTCAAAAACTCTTATCTTGTTTGAATTAATGTTATTTCTACTATATATGCTAGGTTACTTCTTATATATTTACGTTTATTTTATTCATGCTTAAATTTTTTTTATATTTCAAGATTTTCTGGCAAAATTAAGGCTTAATTTTCTTTTGTATAACCTTGTTTTGTAATAACCTTTTAATTTAAATTAATGCTTTATTTTCTATTTTAGTGTCTCGCAAATGCCCATATTATTTCAAGTTGGTGATTGTTGCAATAATACGTCAGTACCTTTTCTTTTTGTTATAAGCTGCTAGATTCTGGTACTATTTGACTACATCGATGAAACATGGAATTTACCGATAAAGGTAAAAAGCAATAACCTATTTTGTTACTTACGTATTATTGCAAAAATTCCCAACTTAAATAATTCGCCAAATTGGCAACCATATGCTTCATTTCAAGTAATGTTGGCAATAGGTTGTGATAATTTGTAAGTACCATAAAAAAATGACACTCCATTCAAACTAATGGACGAAATTCGCACCAGACTGACGCCAAGCGGGGAATCACGTGACAACTTTCCAACATTTGCACGTGTTTTTTTATTCCCGTGTTAAACCTGTACAGTAAGTTGTTGACATTCTTGTGCTGTAATTTTATCTAATTAAAATATATATCATTATATTTTATGCATTATTCTAGTTTTTATATTTGTTAGGAAAAATTCTTAACAACTTTTTTGTAAAATTTCAGTTTCTTTCTTATTTATTTATTTAATTAGGTATTCGTCTGCTTCGACTAGTGTTAACTGGTGTATTTGTTTATAGTTCTTGATTCACTTAGATATAGCTCTGTTATTTTAGTTCTCAATTAATTTTGTAGTTCTTTTTTTTTATATTCGATGACAAATTTGTGAGCAACATGTCGCTTACCGAGCCTGATTGCTCAGTGAATTATTAATTTTTTTATCAAAAGCGTTGTAAAAGCAGAAATGAAGAGGGTAAAGTACAAGTCATCTGTTCAGATCAGAACAACTTCTGAGGTAAGTTATAAATTATTTTGTGTTCTAATTTAGATACTTTCTGAAACTATTATGAATGCATTGCTATTTACTCATTTATGCTTTAGTTTAACTCATTGTTTTAAAATACAAAATAGGTTTTTAATAACATTAATATTGTTATTTATCATTGATTCTAAAAGATTAAAAGTAATGGCAACTATTCAAATTTAGCAGCTTTTTAAACTTCTGTGAAAGAAATGTGAATGGACAAATTTAAATTTTTTGAATAGCTATATTATCAATGATAAGTTTATAATTTGATTCTTATTTTTTAGAGTAGCGTTGAATATCAATTGCATTGTTTTCTATTTTAATGAATATGCATTATTAAGCTTAAGTCATTACATAGTTATTGCTATTTATGAGTAAATCCTAATTTGATTCCAACACATTAAAATTAAAGGCAAGAAATGCCGAACCATTTTGATAAAGAAATGTAAATTTTTTCATTTAAAACTTAAATTCAATATGGAGAAATGTTGTGTTTACATTAAGATTCTCCCAAATTGTTACTAATTTTTCTTATAAGGCATAGTATTTTTAAGTCAAGCACTTTATGATGTGTTTTTATATAAAAAAAACTGTTAATTTTCACTTATTTAAAATTTTTATTCATATAATTTATTTATTTAAATTTTGGTTTTTAGATAAATAATTGAATATAAAATAAGCTGAAAATTAACTTTGGCACAAATCTTTCAACATTTATTAACCAGTAGACTAATACGTATAAATACCGAAAACTCATATAAATTTACAATCTAATTTTAGAATTTATTTCTTTTTAATATTTAATACTTTTTTTTAAACTTAAGGTTATAAGTGCAACATGCACTTGTCCTGCTGGAGGCACTCCAACATTTTGTAAGCAGGTGTTTGCAACAGTTTATGTTCCAACGGAAAACAAAGATGGTTTCTGCAAAAGTGGAGACAGATCGTGCTACTTGGTATACAGCTGGTTTGCGGGTAGATAGTGAAAGTACCCAGATTGTTCAGGACGATGCAGATTGAAATGGCAATACTCTTTGGAAATTGTTATTGTTTGGAAGTGCGAGTCGTGATATGAATGAAATGTATCCGCATCTGCAATGAGCAGACAACATGTTGCAAGGACAGAAATCACCACGGCACGAATTGAAGAAACTACTTAGATTGATCAACGGGTAACTCAGCTTGAAATCTCGTCAGAGCTGGGATTGAGATATGGTAGCACGCAGTATATCATTTTCTGATGTGCTGCGATATTGTACTGAGACTGGCTCAATGGACAAGGACCTGATTTCTACCTCGACAGATTAAACAAGTAGGTTCTGCATTCTCTATGATAAATGCCTAAATAGACTTGGTGATTATGACGAAATGTGATAGGTGAATATGCCTCTTAATTCCCTTTTTGTATTTTCTGTCTATTGTAAATAAATATTTTTTATTCGACTTGTAACCTTTTTTTCTGCTCACCCCTCGTAGTTATGCATATTTCTTAATGATTTGTGGATTTTATAGATGTATCTGTTTTACAGTGTTAAGCTTTTTAAAATAACTTTGTACATAAAATATGAAGAGTTGATAGGGAAGTATTTCATATTTTTTTATCCTCTGATGAAATTTTTTTTACAACTTCATGAATTGCGTATTTCATATTAGTGTGGCTTACCAGTGTTAGATATTTGAAATGATGCTGTAATTTTGTGGTTTGCTTTATCAATACTATAGAAAGTTCTTAATTTTTTTTCTCCTTTGTACTAGTATGCTATTAACTGGTATACTCGTTCTTCACACGGGTGGGAATTTATATATATCAAAAATGTTATGAATGAATTTTCTCATTTTTTTCAGCATTTAGAGATGAAAAGTAACAATTGTCTATAAAATATATTACATTTTCGTCAAGTTTGCCTACCTACACTTAAAATTCAAATTAATATTTTATTTCATTGGTGATCAGTTTGATGAAAATGAATTTTATTTTTACAATGTATTACATGTAAATACTTTATACATATAAAGATATCTAAAATGATTCTAATAAAATAAAAATTGGACATGGCAAAGTTTTTATAAATAAGTAAATGCAACTACTCTCAAATTGATATTTCAAAGACTTGTCATTCAATTCTTAGCATTTAATAATCTCCCACTTTGTGGAAACCATGAAATAATATGAACAGCTATAAATGGAAATTTTTTTAGTTCAATAGAATAAATAAATATGACCCTGTGTTAATTTATCATTTGTAAATAAAATTTTAAAAAACCTCTAAAAATAGAATTGTGCATCACTTAGCAAATTATAAAAAAACCCAGTAGAAGAATGTACATGTTACTTCTATAACACTGCAATATTGATACAGTTTTACGCGAATAGATTTATATAAGTATACCAAATATTAATTCTGATTTAAAAACCTTCGAAAAACATGTATTAGAAAAAAGTTACAAGACTTTTGTTAAGTTTACAACAAAAATGTAGATGAAATCAGTTAGCAACAGAATTTGATTTTGAATGTAAGAGATTTAAATAACACACAAGATATATTGCAATCAGAGGCGGATTTAGCGGCTGGCGGCCGCCAGGGGCCCTGAGCACCAGCAGGGGCCCCAAGCTGATAGACTTCAGTTATAAGTTCAACGTGCAACAAAAAATCTTGTACTGATATTGCAAACCCAATGATTACCCACATTTGAATCGTATAGGAATTAGTGTTGCCCTCATATATTACATGTAATTGCGGTTGAAATCCGTTTTTTTTAAATGTTTTTCTGAACTTTGGTCTTTAATATATGTTTTCGGATCCAAGTTTTTAAAAAAATTTGATCCCAGATTTCTGAAAGAAAATAATGATCCTAGATCCCAAACTATAAACAACTACCAATGTTTAGTTCTTTCGAAAGAATTTAGTACTTGAAGGTTCGTGACTTATTGTTATCTGGATTTTTGTGTTTAATATTTTGAGAATATGGGGAAAGAGATCGAAGCAGTGTCAGATTAAACGACATGGAGGCCCCTAAGCAGTCGAGTTATCGGGGCTCTTTAGCCTGTTTTTGGAGCACTAACAGAAAACAGAACACGCTTTTGTGGGCCCCTAAAAAGCATGAAGCTCATAGGCAATTGCCTACTCCACCTAATGAGTAATCCGGCACTGGATTGAAGTATTTTTTAAATTTAGGATCAGTTTTATTTCAGTCAGCATGACAGAAATAGCGAAATATTTAAGTGAGATTGAAATTTCTCTTAATTGATGAATGAATCAAATAGTGAAACAGAAGAAAGAAATTTTTCGAAAAAAACCCCGTGTAGAGCAGCGTTTTTCAAACTGTGGGGCGCCCCTCGGGGGGAGGGCGTGATAACCCTACGAGGGGGTGGCGAGCATATGGAAAATAAATGATTTAAAAAATTAGTTTACTGACATGAAGTAAAACAAAATACTTTCTGACATAAAATAAACACACACACATTACATTGATATAATTTATACATATCATCTGGCAATATTACGTCATCGAAAATAAAACCTTCTAGCTACAGGGGCCCCTGACATGTGCAAGCAAAAAGTCGTAAAATATTAGCAATGGTCTTTTATCATTGATAACATTTTACCAGCTATTTTATGTTTATAAAATATTATGTTACTGGCTTAAAACGATATAAGTTTTCCGTGTGAATTCTGAATCTCAGGAAACGCAATAAGAAAAGTTTAAGAGCTGGTAAAATTACTCAAAATAATGAGTGGTGTGTGTTGTAGATTAAATATTAAATGTATAGATGGCGCTGCAAGTCCATGTGAGTGATGTATACGCGTTTTGGCTTGTAGAGTCAGAATCATGTAATGCTCTTTGTGTTGTGTACGTGTCTTCCGTGTTGTCTGCAAATAAACAAAATGAACTGAATTATTGAACTAAGAATGAAAGATAATAGAATTATAATAGACTACCTGACCATGGAGTATATATACTAAGGAAATAATAATAGTGTGATCTTTGAATCTAGGAAAAACTTCTCATTCAACGCGGATCGACAGAAAAATCGTTTGAAGTGAAATCACTTAGGATAGAAAAAATCCATTCAGAGTGTTATTTGCTTGTAAATGACAATAACTCCTTCGTCTACTGATTGATTAACTGTAATAAACGTCGCACTAAGAAGCTACAAGAAAGCTTGGCCCTTAGTCGGAATTTTTTTCAGAGATGGTCCAGTGAATACACCCAAGGTTGCGGGTTCGACCCCGGCCCAAGTCGGTGGATTTTCTTGATGCAGAAAATCGACAGCGGCTATGTCGTATGATTATATGACATGTGAAAAATCCTTAGAGTGTCTGTTTGGCTTGGATGCTCTCAGCAAAATTAAATCCTAGTACAAAGTTCGCATCGTCAAGAGCTCAGACGCCTCCCTATAGGGAGGAAACTGGGCGTCAAATTTACCTGAGGGGAATGGTATCCGCCAATTGGGTGCCGCAATAAAAAGAGATACCAGCTTCCGGGGAATGTACTAGGTCTGCAAAGGTTTAAAATACCAATGCGCAGCCCCATTGAAAAAAAATTATCACGGTTCTCTTTTATTTCTGTAGCAACCAAAAGACTGAATGTCCATTGATAGGGAGCAAGGGCTCGATAACTGCTTCCCGTTCCGAAAAAAGATAGGACCATAAGCGCCAGAAGTCTTCTGTCACCCACCAAGTCTATAGTTAATTATTTTTTAAGGAATATCAATGAGTTCTCAACTTTGGTCCTCTGGGGGAAAGGGGAGGGGGCGCGTTAATGAAGAATTTCGACACATTGGGGACAAAAGCACGATCAAGATTTCTGACAAGTTTAAGGAGGAATGAAAAGAATGGGACAGAATGACCCTGAGAAAAAGACCCCTTTTCGAAGAAAACTGAGGAAATTTTGCTTCAATTTTATTTCGAACTAATTTCTTTTAGCTTCCTGCGCTTATACAGACAAATCGACGAACCGCGTTTAAACAACAAAAAAAGGTAATTATATTTTCTTTTTTTTAAAGATTTAATGCACAGGTATTTTAATCATTGCGTAAGATAAACTGAAAAAAAATATTTTATCGCATTTGTGTGTCATTACTATTTTATTTATTTTTCGTTTTACATACATAAATATAAATAACTGTCATCAGTTTCTTAGAATATTTTACCCTCAGGGGGCTCACCTTCTTTAAGTGAGTACGGGTGTCACAATCCCGAGGTGCCCTAGTGATCTTTTCCTTTTCCCACGGGGTTTACTGTCTTTGGTAAACATGGTCTTCACGAACCCAGGGTACCCTAGCGATCCTTCTCTATTTTCGACCCTCTTTCTTGTCATTCAATTCATTCTTTCTTTCTCTTCCCGTCTAGACCACAGACATTAAAACAAATGTTTGGCGCAGTATAGCCGAAATCGGCTCTTGCGCCAATAAACCTCAAAATCACTCACTTAGAATATTTTCATGATGATTAACATATTTAAATGTGTTTTCGTAGCTTCAATCTTAAAACATTTTCGATTGGCATTGTTATTCAAATGAAAAAATATTATTTGCCTCTCGTATAAAAATAATTTCTTGAGTCAGTTATAAAAAGCGATAGCAGTTCATTTAATATACAAAATATTAATGAGATTTTGAGTACATTCATTAATTATTTGCCATACTTAAAAGAATCCTAACAATAACTTGAAATTGAAATAAAACGGTATTATATTTATTGTGTTGATTTTTTGTTTGTAATCCTAATGTATTACGATAATTTTGTTTAGTAATATATGAGCCAATCTATAATTTCTAAATATTTAATTAAAATGGCTTCAAACTGTTAAAATAATTTTCAAAGAAAGAAAGTATATTAAGTTTACTTAAAAATACACTTTTCTTTCTTTTTATCGAGTAACGTGAAATAAACACATAATTTTTCTAATATACTTTAAAACTGCTAAGAGAACCATTATTTTGTAAGATTAAATTTAAAAAGCACAAATTCTTTTTTTTTTTTCTTTTTGTATTTATTGCCATTTTAAGAGTGATTTGCTGGCGATACTTTTTTGATTAAGATCTTTTGTCCAGACAATTTGAAAGGATATTCAATGCAATCTAATAATTAAAAATGTGTATAACTAATTATAAAAATACATAAAAGTCGTATAATTACTATAAAATGCATAATTTCTTTAAATAAATAATAAAGTTAATCAAAGTTCTAATAAAGTTAATCAAAATTCATCTATAACTATGTTTAAAATCTTTAAAAAAGGCAACAATGCCGAAACTACAGCAGAAATTTCTTATAAAAAGCATTTAATGAAATGTTTATTTTTACAGAACAATAATAAAATGTTGAAAAATATAGGTACTATTTTTTAATTGCTAATAGTTTAAAACTATTTAAAGTGGTAGCAAAATGTATTACAGAAATAAAAATATGATAAACACAATTTATAAAGTAGATAAGAGTGATTTCAAACAAAATAGAAATGTGAAAAGTTATTCAATATGTAGTAAGATTGATTAATTTTGAGAAAGGGAACTTTGAATGTGATTAAGATATAAATTTAGTTGACAAATTGTAGATTTCTTTTGTGATATTGTGGCGTTTGTCAAACAGTTTTGAGTTATCTTAGAAATTTCAAATTATTTTGGAAATGTTTTATTGTTCTGTTTAGTCACAAAGTATTAAGATTTTTGAAAAAAAACAAACAAGTATAGTAATAATACTAAACTAGAATGTGTAAAAAACATTTGTATTCAGTTAATGTTTTATTAACTCTTATATTTAGAAACTTTAAAAGGAAACATTACAAAAATCAAGAGTATTATAATTGTTTTTCCAAAAAATCTCACAGTTTTTTAAAAGAAAACCTTAGAATTTTTGAAAGTTTACTTTTGGTTGAGATATTTTAATAATTTTGATTATAAGTAATCCGGAAGTGAAGCTACGTTTTATTCTAGAAATTAAACTATGATTTCTGTAAAGAATAAAAGAATTAAACAAATATGTGTGTATTAAATCAGAAATTTCATAATTCTATCAGAAAATTTGAAAGAAGATGGAATGTAATTTTGTGAGAGTTTGGGGGGGGGGGAATTTAAATGCTTTAGAAATTTTAGCTAAATTTGGGCTGGATATTAAAAATTGCAGGGGGGGGGGAGGCAATCATTTGTTAATGCGTCTAATATGTCCGGGCGGTACTCAGGTCTACAGGCACGTATTAAAGAACACAGTTCAAGCGCAGTTTATATTCCTTGTGCCATTCATTCTTTAAATTTAGTAGGAAATTTAGCAGCAGAAAGTTGTAGCGATGCAATTAAATATTTTATGCTTGTACAGAAATTATTAAATTTTTTTTTCTGTGTCAACCCATTGCTGGCGAATTTTAAATAAAAATCTGGAAAGGAGTAAACATGCAATATCTGTGAAAAAAGTTTCAGATACACGATGGTCAGCAAGAGCAGATGCCGTACGAGCTATAAGACTTGGTTATACACACATAGAAGAGGCCCGGGCTGAAATCCGTGATACGAATGAGGAGAAGAAGATCACAATACTGGAGGCAACTTCTCTTTTGAAATAGATGGGGAAGTATGAAACTTCCCTAATGACCGTGATTTGGGATACCATACTCCAGAGGGTGAGTGCTACTAGCAAAGCATTACAATCAGTTGGGTGTGAGCTATTAAAAGGAATTAATCTACTAAAATCTTTAGAAAATTATATACAAAATTTCAGGAAGGAATTTGGAAAACTAGAACAAGAAGCAACTGTTTTAACAGGGCTCTCATTTGAAAAGGAAGTTGGACAAGCTTGCAGGCAGCAAAAGAGAAAAATTATTTTCGGTGAAACTATAGAGAAGGTCATGAATTTGAAAATAGGGAAAATTTCTTGGTCAACTCATTTTATGTCATATGTGTTAGAACAAGTGCAGAACTATTCCGAAGAGCTGGAATATATGAAAATGTTATAGAACACCTTTTTTGTATTTTTTGACGAGATGTTACCTGATATTAAGAAGAAAGCTGTACAAAAATTAAAGGATATTTACGAAGACGATATTGAATCGTTTAATTTTGACGATGAATTGGATCAGTTCTTGCTATTTTTAAAAGAAAACAAAGATACAATGAACACTCCAATAGAAATTTATCGAGTTGCAAAAGAAATGGTATCGACTTTCTCTAATGTAGAGATACTTTTAAAAATATTTTTAACTATACCGATATCAAATGCATCAGGTGAAAGAACTTTTTCGGTTTTAAAGCGCGTTAAAAATTATTTAAGAAGTAGTATGGGAGAAGACAAACTGAATAGCATGGCCATATTATATATAGAACAAGATGTTTTGGACCAAATAGATACTGCAAAAATAATCGATGAATTTGCCCAAGAAAAATCAAGACGTAAAGCTGTATAGCAAAATTTTAAGCTTTTAAGTAAGGTTTTTTTTTAATTCTTTGAAATAAAGTTTAATTTTTTTTAGCCGTTAATTTTTTTTAGCTATACATTTTATTTTGAGAATTTAAGGTCAGCGAATTTTTTCCCTATTTAAAGTTTTTCGACTCTTCAGCCCAGGGAGCCCCAAACCTTTTACCGCCAGGGGCCTCCAACTAGCTTAATCCGCCTCTGATTGCAATACATGCTAAATAAATATAAGAGTTATTTCTACATGTATTAATTGTTTTAATACTTTTTTCTTAAGTTGCAATTACTGTAGCAAGTGTTCAGAGCTCTTTCAGCATATTAAAAAGTTACCTTCAGCAGTTGCTATATTAAGCATCAAACAAAAAAATTAAAACTTTTATAAAAATAACATCACGCAATAAAAACATGTGCATGGGTATGCGACACTTGGATCACAAGTTATTATTAATGCAAATATGTACTATATTAAAAATTTACATTAAAATTTTTAATAAATACTTTTTTTTATATGAATTGCCTATGACATGTTGATCTTCTTTTATATTGTACAATATTAAGGGAATGTACCATCAGAAAAGGTGAAATAATTTTCAGAAATTCAATTTAATTATCCTTAATTTTAAATATATTTTTCTTATTGAATTACATATAATTTATAAATAATAGAAAATAATGATTTATGTATAAACAATAGATGGTTCCAAAATACAATTTAAACTTGTAAAAAAGTTTACTTTAAGCCATTGTTCATCTCATAGTAAAGTGAGTTAATATGAAAGTTTTTGATTAATAATATTTATCCATTGGTGAAAATGAATTTCATTTTTACAGCACAATTAATTGCAAATTAGATGGAAAAAATACAATACAATATATATATATAAATGAATAGTCGCATAAAATTTCCATTCACAATTAAATTCAAAATTTATCAAACTAAACAAATATTTCTGTACAATTTCAATGATGAATAACATTTATATATATATAAACAGCGAATCACAAGATTATTGTGTTGGACATTCCATAAACTTTTCAGGTCATAAAATTAATTGAATATATTTTGGCCATAGTATTTAAAAATAAGAATTTTTTAAACAAGAAAAAATGTACAACCAGACATAACAAATAATTTCCAGTAATTGAGGTGTGTGTGTTTTTTTTAAAATTGGCTTAAGTCACTTTGTTTTTAAAGCTAAAAAGTACTCTTTCTTAAAAATGTTTTTTGGAGACAGTAACAGCAAAAATACAATGTATGTTTTTTTTTTTTTCAAATTATATTATGTTGATTCTGAAAGTAAAAAGTCAGTTTGACCAGCTATTATTTCACTGTTTAAAAAAAAATTAAGAATTTAAATCTTTTCAAACTCATAAGATGCCCAATTTTTAAAATTTTTTTAGTCATTTTAAGTGATTTATGTTTCATAGGTTACTGCGAAAAAAGTTAGAATGGATTTGAAAATCTGTTTCCTTGTTGTTTTGTAATAATTATTTTTCTCGCTAAACTTTGAAAAAACACAAGATTTTTTAAAAATATAACCAGAATCCATACTAACTTTTATAAAACATACATTTGAGAGTATCTACAAAAACTTTCAACACTATCTTGAACAGAAAAAATTAACGAAAAAGCTTCTAAGTTACATAAACTATTTTTTAAAACAAAAATTGGCCTTGAAATCAATTTTAATTATGTAACTATAAGAACAGGATACATAACCAGGGAGAAATAATTTTAGCAATGAAAATTTAAACTATTAAATCCAAATAAACAACTCAGTTACAGTAACACATAGCTAATGGACTCGATACACCTGACGTCATAATCACGTGATGAATATACAAAACAAATAGCCACGTGTTTCATTCGACTGAGTATGTTGACGGAATTTTCGTATTTACTTCTACTATCAAAAACAAATGAAAGAAGTTGTTCCAAAAAAAATTTCGACTGAAATGTGTGTACTTTTTAATTATTTCATTTTCAATATTTTTTTGTTTTGTTTTTATCAAATACGCTGACGATTTTTAAAGTTTTAAAAAGAGTCTGAAATATTTTCTGAGCATTTCGAATTCGAAGAATTTTAATTTTGCAAACATACACAGATCAGGGTACCACTTCTGTGATCTATTCTGAACGCTCTGTATTTGTTAAGTATGTAGTTGATTACCTACGGTTTTTTTTTTCCCTTCAATTCCTACTATTAGTTCACACTTTCTCAATATTTATTTATGTTGTTCAAATTTTCAATCGTTAGTAAAATACATTTTGAAGCGCTCGATTCAGCTGAAATTTTATGTACATGATTATTTTGGTTGACAATACAGCAATTTAATTACAATTAATAAAACAATTATTCTAAGAAATATAAATACATCTATGTTGGCATCATTTTTGGCGACATAGCGACCATTTTGGCGACATGTGTCCAATAAAACATTCAGTTAAACTGAAATTTGAAACACATTTGTTTTGGATAGCAATGCAATACTTTAATGATAATTAATAAAAAATTAATTTCCACTTAATGTTGTGATTCTGTCATATGTATACACATATTTATATATATTAATTGTAATTATTTCACAAAAAGTAACTAAAATAAAATTCTTACCTAAGAAAAAATGACTTATTTTTTTATATTACTTGCTTTTGTTACGTTATCGACTATTTTATAAGCAGTATGGACAAAAATTTGAAACTGAACTGTCTAAATAATGAACTTTGTGTTAAATTTTATTGGAATAAAATCTCAATCTTAAATTTTGCCATCCATTTAGTAGCAATACAAAATACTTTTTAATTTATAGAAATATCATCATAACTTTGTTCATTTCATTTCCTAACTGTGTGTGTATAATGCTAATATATATCTATACATTTTCTATGCTGCAGTCATTTGAATTTTTATTATACTGTATGTTGATAAATGCGTCGACTTCAAAGCATTTCAATTTTGCAGACACGAAAAAACAAACCAGGGTACTACTTCTGGGACCTATTCTGATTTTCTAACTGATGAAAAAGTACGCAGTTGAACTCACCTACATTTTTTTCTTTTATCTCTTTATATAATTATTTTCACTAATTTAACAAGCACCTAGATAAGAATTTTAAACTGAATTGGCTCAGCAAAGTCATTGTTTTGTAATTTTCAGAACAATACACTTACAAATACAAGTAAATTAATGAAGTTCATGTGTACTTTAAAAAATATGCATCCATAAATGTATGATGCTGTATGGTGAAGAACATACAATAAATTTTAATAATTTGTGAGATTCATATTTCACTATTTTTCCAGAAATCAGGGAATAAATCAATTCAATACTGAAGAGCATGATCATATAGAAATTGAAAAGCAAGTATCTATCTATATTTTTAAAACACCGATTGCATTAACTTTTCCCAATATTAAAAAAACATTTATGATAAAAGAAAATATCTCCTTATCAATTTTACTATACTACAACTGGCATTTTAAATTTCATGTTATTTTTATTTTACATCTTTATAAGCTTAAAATTCATGAGTAGTTACATATACATGCATAATTATGTAAACATTTTTTAAAAATTCTTTTAATATAAGGATACCGAACGTTACATTCTGATTAAAGCCAGCACTTTCCATTCCTTCCTGGATAAGCTTGCCTTTTACAAAACAATAGAAGCAGAAGGATATTGTACAGAAAAATAAATTCATTGCAAATAGTGATTTGCATATGAAAACCTTAATAAAAGGTTTCATTGCAAGAGATTTTTTTAGTGTATTCAATGTTTTAAATATTGAAAATACCTTAATGTCCACCCAAAATAATATTTTGCAACCTATTGATATGTTTTTGGTAAAATTAAGGACCCAGGTATGTCTAACACACACACAATAGAACATATATTTAGTTAATCTAAATTTTACTTATTTTACACATCTTCACAGTAATTAACAGAGGTACTTCAGTATTTAATTATCTAAAATTAGGATGCAAAAATCTGATATGTAACCATACATGTTGCGCATATCAAAAGCAAGTATACATACATATAAATCAAAAATTTGTTTTACTTAATAATTTTAGAATATTACAGGGAAAAGAAAAAAATATTTTCAAGAAGCATTCACTATAGAAATGGAAAAAGGTTTTAATTTACTATAGCTTCATTAATGCTTATACTTTATGATGTGAATCAAGTACCATTTTCAAACATTAGAAGTCAAAATCATCATTTAACATTTGTAAAATTACATGTAAAAAAATTATGCAGCATTTTGAAAGTCTACTCCCTGAGCTATTTTAGGTAAAAGATATGATTTATCGAGAATTGAATTCCAAATATGATAATAAACTAAGGCATTAAAATTTTTTAATAAAAATGTGTGTATAATAGAATATGTTTATGTCCATATATGGAATATAAAAGTCCTGCTCACTCTTACATGATCAAAATAAAAAAAAGTCATTTTTGAATCCATAATTCTTTTACAAAAAAAAATAATAATAATAATTGTAATGCATTTGTGTAGTATCTATTAGCAGAACATTTGTTTTTCAGAGTTTGACTGTGACATAAACCTATCAAACAGATGTACAAATTTTTTTACTATGTATTACAAATAAGCATTTATAGGTATTTGCACAATTTGTAGAAGATTTATCATTATAGATTACATTTGCTTTATATCATTAGATTTATTTTTACATAAATATAAAAGATTCATGTACTATATTATTATTATCCTGCTTATAAGTCCTGAATAAATTTGTTGCATTGAGTTACTTACAAATATTGACCCAAAAAGAGTACTTGCATCAATTGTATACTTATTGAGAATTAGGATCATGAAACCAAATATGGCTTTATGTATAGACATTTGATTCTGTGGGATGTTGTTGCAATATACAGCTAATAACTGGAACTGTTCCTGCTCATAGGCATCATGGCTCATGAACACAGTAATAATAATATAATTTTTTAAAGTTCTTGATGTGTTTTTTCCTGGCAAAATTATTTGGCAGTTTAATACATAAGTTACAAATTTTGGAATGGTATGAGTACTGATTTAGCATTTCTTTGACAAACTTTGAAGTAATTTAATATTTTGCTCAAGTATAATTTGGAAAACTGAAAAGTTTCTTGAAATTTAGGATTTTCCTCGTAAACTAATACTATAATTAGTTAATTATCTTGCTTATAAGGAATAGAAACTGTGATTTTGATTAGAATGGAACTCAATTTATTCACGATAAACTTTAGTAACTTGTTGATGTATAATAATGATTTTAATCTAAAAAAATATTTTTTCACACGTTTTAACTTCAGAGTGAGAATTCTGTATCTTTTTTCCCTCTCTCTGTCTGGTGTTTTTTATCTTCCATTTTTTTTAAGTGTAAATATAAGTATATATAAAAAGATACTTTAGATACATATCAGTGATAACAAAATAATGAAATGTCAATACATTTATCCAAATAAGTTTTTAGTTTGCATGCACTACACATACAATACCTTGTCAAGATACATAACCAGTAGAAATTGCGAATGGAAATTTTAGGCAACTATTCATTTTTATATATATTGGATTGAATTTTTTCTATCTTTTTTGCAATTCATTGTGTTGTATAAATAAAATTCATTTTCATCATTGATAAATATTTATTATTATTCAAAAACTTTCATATTAACTCAATCCAATATGCTAATTTCTATTTTATAAGTTTAACTTGTATTTTGGAGCCATCTATTGTTTATAGATAAATTATACTATTTTTTATAAATTATATGTAATTCAATAAGAAGAACAATACATTTAAAACTGAGGATAATTAAATTGAATTTCTGAAAATCATTGCACCTTTTCTGATGAAACATTTCCTTAATATTGTATAACTTTTAAAAAGTAGATCAACATGTGTTATAGGCACTTTGCACAAAGACAAGTTTAAAAAAGCATTGAATTTTTGTTATTAAAAATTGTAGAACTTCTGTACCCAGTGCTCGAAATGAGCTTAAACTAGCACTGTTTGAAACACAAAGTATTTATATATAAAATAATGATACTAACTTTAGCTATAAAAATCACCAGGTTTGTAAAAAAAAACTTTTTTCAGTTTTAAATTGGGGCACAGTTTAGCAAGTTTGAGTTTTATTGCACAACTTTTAAGTACTAAAATATATTATGTAGTTAGGTACATCATGAGAATATTCAGTTTTATCTGCAATACTTGAATTCAAAAATCTAATTGCAGTATTAGGTGAGGGCGATATTTAGATACATCATTTTCAGTAGTGTTCCATCTCTTCGAAATATTGTTTCTCACAGCAACCTGAGAATGTTTGGGCCAACAAGAAAAAAATTAATGATAAAGCTTCCCAGTTATATAGACTATTTTTAAAACAAAAATTAGCTTTGAAAACATTCTTAATTAAATAACAATGAGAACTCAAAACATAATCAAGCAGAAATGCTTTTAGTAATGAGAACTGAAATAATTAACCATTTCACACTACAAGAGTTGATTGGGCTCAAAAATATTTTTAATTCAATTTAAGAGTGGAAAACTGCTTTAAAATGAAACCAAAACCTAAGCTCTTCAAATATCTTTAAAAACTAATTTATTATCAGATCTAAAATTTGGTAGCAAGCTTCTCAATGATATGGGTCACAAGAATGTCAAAAAATTGGTTTTGAAATGTTTAGGGCATTGTGTGGAATTAACATAGTATGATTTGTACCAATACATTGTGAAGCCTTTAAAGATGTTATAAAATAATAACATTTAGCACTTTGATAGTCTTAATAATTATTACCTACAAATGTTTGAATTTTTTTTATATAAATCATTGTCTCCTTGGAAAAAAATACAAATCATACTAAAATATGGGATTAATTTTAGAAATTATTTGAAACATGCTAAATTATTTTCATTAAAATTTTTACATTTTGGAACATACAAATTTTTTTTAGCTAGTTTAAATTAGTAATTAAAATTATTTAACGTGCATCATTTATCAACATTTAATTTTAATATTACATGATTTTATACATGTGAAAGTTTTATTTTTTTAACTAAGAAATTCATTGCAATTTAAAAAATGCATTTTTCATATTCTTTTGAAACACTATCAGTGACATTGCTTCATTATGTACTCATGAAGAGTATTTTTTCTAAGATGTATTCAAAAAAGATTTTTTTTGGTCAGTTTCAATCTTTATTTGCATTAATATGGATAGATAAAATTGAAACATTGTTATTGTACACTAATTTTTTAAACAGCTGTTCTATAAAAATTCCCAAGACATAGTAAAATCTTGCAAAATATTTGATGAATCTGTAATGAAATAACACATTTGCCAGCTTTGATTGTCTGACTTTACTTAGTAATTATCATTTACAAAGATTTGAAATTTCTTTTAGAAATTTCTCTTTAGACGGTCTTCAAAGTTTAAGAAAGAAAATACTCTTTCACTATTAAGTTAAAGAAAAAAATCATGTTAATACATAATTTTTAGAAATGATTAAATGTTATTGGATTATTCTTTATTACAAATTATTTCTTATGAGTTATTGAATTGCATTTAAATTGTCTAATTGATGTAAACCAAACAAATATTTCCATACAATTTTAAAAAATAAAAGAATGATTAACATTAAAAACTTTGATGTCCAAACAATACTACTGAAATGGATTTTCAAGAATAGCAAAAAGGAAACTTTATATGAATATTAGAAAATAAGTTAAATTCACAGGCTTTTTCGTAATTACAAGAAGTTTCTATTTAAAAAAAATATAACCAATGTCACAAATTTGGTAAGAAATAAATACCTTTGCTTACAAAGAATGGATGAATGTATCCATCTGCTCTGAAACATGACACCATTTTAGAATGTAAAAATAATATTCTTAAGGTCCGGGTTCCAGGATTTCAAAGAGCAAGTCAATTCTTCAGGAGCAATGAGCACTTATCCTTTTAAAACAATCCTGAGAAATGCCACAGAACTAGAATTCCCTTAATAAATCCCAGAAGTTCTTCACAGCACTCAGACACAACTAACAGTGTCTAGGAATACAAATAAGTAATGTATTCAGGTAACGGTTATACATTTACGTGGAATCTCTATTATCCAATCATCATAATACGTTGATTTGCAGTTTTTCGTCCTGTTCAACAGCCGAAGTATTAACTAATCGCTCTTGCTGACTTTTCTGCAGTCTAAACTAATTTTTGTTTCGGCGAGCCACTCCCTATTTACAGTCTGCACGAACTTTTCGAGAAAAATTCGCTTACATCATGAATTTTGATATTAGTATATTTCTCATATTTCCAGAAGCAATTTGTTCAATAGAGCGTTGCATAATTTTTTAATCACAATGTGGCTGGCACTAATAAAAAATAATTACTAAACCTAAAAATATACAAAAATTCGAAGTCAAAGGATAGAAGAATAAATTAAACTTAAATATAATACTATAAACTAAAACTATATATTTATTTAGTCACAATACAAAAACTAAAATATATTAAAACTATTTAATGTACTAAAAAGAATTTAAAGAATATAAAATAATAATGTTTGCAAATTCGAAAGTTAGCGCGCAATCACAAGTGTCATACCATTAGCTGTTATTTGTTTACATGATAGCACGTTTTTAATCACGTGATGATGGCCACGATCGCAGCGCCCTCTAGTGATGAATTGACCCCATTATGTACGAGATAAGACAAATAAAAAGTACGAGTTCAAAACACTCAGATTTTAAAAAATGATTTTATCTCCTACAATAACCGTTTCTAAAAATGAACGATCAACCATTTGAGCAAAATAAGACATTTTAAAAATTATAATGTAAAACTAAAAGAACGAAATAGTCGTAGCTACTGTAGTAAACAAACATCACGTGACATAGTTTTCACGTGATCGTGACGTCACATGAATTTAGTCCATTGGGACTACCAGATTGTCAATATTGTGATTTAAGTTAGAGAATTTATGATACTTACATATTAGCGTCATCACAGCCAAATTGGCGCCATGCTAATCGCTCCTTGATATCAAAACAACAAAAATTCTTATGTGTTTTTATATGAAAAAAAATCAGTCAGATTTTGTTGGGATATAGTGTGATTTGTGTGTGCTTATTGCCAGTTTGGCTGTGGTGATGCTAATATGTAAGAATACAAAGGCTAATACGAATTTTTATTTACGTATGAAATTTTCTGACATATTTCTTTTTGTTCTGAGCTGTTTATGGTATTTTCATCAAAATTAAAACCTTTATTTTTATATTTAAGGTTGCTTCTTGGCTTGAATTAATGTCATAATTTCTACTATATGTAAGGCTACTTCATTTATGTTTGTTTACTTTCTTTCTGGTTCAATTTTTCATGTTTAAGACTTTCTGTGAGTGTTTTGTTTGTTCAGAACTGTGGTTATGGCAATTTCATCAAAATTAGGGCTTAATTTTTTGTTTAGATATTTTAATTTAAATTGTTATAATTTGTATTTTAGTAACATACAGTTTTATATTTGTTTATTTTCTAAGCTTTAAATTCCTTGCTTATCGTTGTAGTTTACATTAATTATGTGATACTGTGACTAAAAAAAATAGTTTTTAAGCCAAAAAATGATTTTTGAATCTTTATATTATAAGGTGCTCGCGTATTAGCGTCACCGCAGCAAAATTGGTGCCACGCAAATCACACCTTCATGTCAAAACAACGAAGATTCTAACATATTTTATATGTGAAAAATCAATCACACACACAATCAGATTTTGGCAGAAAATGGGGCGATCCATTGAGGTGCCAATTTGGCGGCGGTGACATTAATACGTAAGTACTGATAATAATTGCTCATTCATCAACACAAATATCAGTGGATTTTTTAGACTATGGAATTACCTTCACTTCTTGCCTGCTTTTATACTTATGTGCACAAAAAAAAAAAAAAAAAATCTGTTACCAAGTTTTTTTTTCTGTTAGAAAAAACTTTATTGCTTTTCTTTGTTCATTGGCAAATTCTAAATCTCAATTATTATAATAATAAAATAGAAAATCCTAGCTAGCAGTGTGACAAAAAAATAGTACTAAATTAAACTAATTGCTATGAGCAGATTGGCAATATTTGAAAAAAAACTACAACCTTCCTTTTTTGTCAAACATGTTATTAAATAGGTTTTGGCATGTGTTCTATGTGTTATTTTGTATATATATATATATATATATATATATATTGCCTCATAGTTTTTATAACCGATCAGTACTCATCTTTTAATCTCATGAAAAGATAGTTAACTTTATTTATCAAGAATATCTTCATGGAAACTATTGATGTGATTGAATGCATAACAAAGTAATTTTCTTTTGCACTTTAAAATTCTGAGTTAATGCAATTTTTGTTGTGTGCATCATGGTTTAATTTTCCCTTCTGACAATCTCTTCTTCATATAGATTTTTGAAGATTTTAGACATATGCATTATATATATTTGTTACATATGCATACATTTCTATGACATTTATTTTTTTTTTGGTTGAAAAAAAGATTATTGCTTTTCTTCCTTCATCAGCAAATACTATATTTTCATCAGTACAGGAAAACGCATCAGATGCTGATCAATGTTGATCAAATTTTTTGTCACATGGCATATCATGCCTTAATTTTGCTTCTGACAATCTTCAAATATATAAATTTATTTATACCATTTGTGATCCAAAAATGTTTGTGGGAAAATGATCTTGATACAATTTTCTCATATTTCTCTTTGGGGATTTCTTTAAAATTCAATGTTGATGCGATTTTACTTCTCATGGCATCACGGTTTAACTTTGCTTCTGATACGTTCCTCATTTAGTTTTATGAAGATCATATAAATTATACATATATTGTCCATATGATATATTTGAATGATCACTAATTATTTATCATTGTATTTTTTCATTTGTTTGTTCTTTGCAACTGAATAACAAATATTTTTTTTTAATCGAAATATGGCGGAAAAGTATTGTTTAAAATTTTTTTATCAACAGGTTTATTATTTCTCTCATTAGGTTCATTATTATTTTTTCTTTTACGTAGGACTTTTTAATCTGTTTTAGATGTTTTTTTTTATTTCGGTTCTTGCTAATTTAATCTTTTCACTATTGTATTACCTCTAAATTTTATATTGAATGTAATATAGATGTTGGATAGTATTACATCCATTCTTCATGTAATTTAAAGCTACAGTGAATTTAATTTCATAGTTTATTATAATATAGGCCTATTTTAGATATTTTTAAAATTTTTTTTGTACTAATTTAAATTTTTTCCAATTGAAGGCTTTCCAATATTTTATTTAACACAGTATTTTAGTGAAATGGTTCATCAAATTAATTTTTTCATCTGATTTATATATTTCATGTTATTTTAATCATAGTTCCCATTGAAGAAATATGCTACTATAATTACTTTTATGTTATAATTTTTATTTATATCTTTTCATTCCCCTATTTACCTTTTTAGCATGCCAATTTTCTCTCTTACATTCAAATATATGTTTTTTTCTGAAATCATTCTTTACTGCTAAGTAAAATTTCAATGTGAACACTTATAAAAAAAATATTTTTAACTTTTGGATACATTGCCCTGCAAATGGCTCAATCCTCCTCAATATATATATATATGTATATATATAGTAACATAAAATGAAAGAAATATATATAATGTTTGCAAAAAAAAAAGCTGAGTTTTATTTTTTTTAAAAATTTAACCCATGCGAAGAACGGCTACTTCAGCTAGTCTATATATGTAAAGGAGAAAAGTGACTCACTGACTAATCACGATATCTCTGGAACTATTCAACCTACAGACTTAAAAATTGGTAGACATGTTCTTTTCATGGAGTAGGGATCCGCTAAGAATGGATTTTGCGAAATTCGAGCCGCAAGGGGCGTTATAAATAATTGTTCACATTTTTAAACTACTCGACGTACAATCTTGAAATTGCGTAAGCAGATTCCTTTCATTGAGTAGAGATCAGCAACAAAATGAGTTTGGTGAAAATCGTTCCCTAAGGGATGTTGAGGGGGCGTTATAGATAATTATTCCATTTTTTTAAACTATTAGACACGCAGTCTTTAAGTTTGATAAATAGATTACTTTCATAGAGTAGAGATCAGCCACAAGATGGGTTTTGTGAAAATAACCCCCCAAGTGGTGTTGCGCGGGATTAAGGGGCGTAATAGATAAATATTTGTCTTTTAAACTCCTAGAGTTACCTACTTTAAAATTGGTAGGCATGTTTCTTTCATGGAGTAAATATCCGCTACAAAATGGGTTTGGGGAAAATAGATCCCAAGGGGTGTTGCGGGGGGGGGGGGTTAAGGGCCGTATAAATTCCGATTTTTAAGCTATTAGACGTACAGCCTTGCAATTTGGTAAGCAGATTCCTCTTATAGGGTAGACATCCGCTACAAAATGGGTTTCGTTGAAATCGACTCCCAAGTGGCGTTACGAGGTTTAAGGAGCGTTATGATAATTATTTCCCTTTTTAAACTACTGGAAGTAAAGTCTTCAAATAGATAAGCAGAATCCTTTTATGGAGTAAAGATCCGCTATATAATGTGTTCTGTGAAAATCAACCCCAGGTGGCGTTGCGGGAGCTCAAGGGGAGTTATAGATAAATTTTTTTCATTTTTAATTTATTAGACGCACAGTCTTGGAGATTGGAAAGCAGATTCCTTTCAAAGTGTAGAGAACCGCTACAAAATGGGTTTCGCGAAAATCAAACCACAAGTTTCATTTCTGGGGATTAAGGCGCGTAATAGATAAATATTTCCTTTTTAAAACTATTATATCTTCCAGCTTGAAAATTGATAGATATGTTCCTTTCATGAAACAGAGTTCTTCTGACAAAGATTAAAACGAAATCGACCCTAAGGAGGGTTGCGAGGGGTCAAGAAGAGTTATAGAAAAAAAATTCCTGATTTTTGAATTGTTAGACCCACATACTTAAAATTGGTTAAAAATGTTTCTTTTGCTAAATAGGGATCTACTAAAAATGTATTTTACAGAAATCAACTCCTGGGGGGAGCAGGGGGTTACTAAGGCGTATTGACACAAAAAAAAATCTTTTTTTCGAACTATTAGGACTATAATAATGAAATTTGGTTTGCATTTTTCTTTTGTTAAATTGAAATCCGCTAAGAACAGTTATATTGGAGAACGACTCTCAACGGAATTTTGGAGGGTATTGATAGTAAAAACTTGGTTTTTACTCCATTAGATTTAGACTTGAAATTTGTCATCCATGTTTATTTTACGATTTACCAAAAATTAGTTTTGCGAAAATCCACTTGGTTACGAAAGTGCAAACATCATTCTATACTTGAATTTTAGCGATTCTTAGAAATACAAATCCGGTCTTTTTTTATATCAAGAGTCGAGAGTTACAGGTATAATTATATTTTTCAATATAATCCAATTTTTAATGCTAGGGCTTAAATATCAATAAACAGTATGTATTTATAAAACATCGGGAAATACCCAGCGAAGTGTGTGTGTGGGGGGGGGGGGTAACGGCTAGTATTATATAATTTTCAGATATGGCGAGTATTGCATATACCATTTTCAGATTTGGCGACTAATTCTCTGTACCAATACTAGATTTCGCAACTAATTCCAGATTTAGTGACTAAAAGAATAAGGTGTAGTCCTAAAAGCGAATACACTTGTGGTTAATACAAATAAAACCAACAAAAAAGAAATGTTCTTTATGTGAGAAAGAGGTGAGTGAGTGCATCAGCAAATTCTTTCCAAAAAATAAACATTTCTCTGAAAATGGAAATAAAAGGAAGACTCGTGTATGGGAAAAAAATATTTTATGTTCTAACTGCTAAATATTTTTTATTTTTATAAAGCAATACTTTTAGAAGTGATGATACGAATTAAAATTACAGCAATACGTTTAAAAGCTGAAATACTATTGATAATATTACCATGTTTTTATTAACTCTCTTTCTTGTATGTCTGTTCGGGTGGAATTTTGTAATTGATTTTAAACTGACTTCCCGATGAGTTAGAGATTTGAAATTTAGACCATAACTCAGAATGATGTAGTGTGAAAGACAAAGATTATCTGCTTTAAATACCAGAAACGATAAAAGCATTTATTTTGATGTTAATAAGGAAGGTATCAGACTACGTTCGGAGACCTATTTTTTTATTTTTCTAAAATTCACTAAAAATGTTACATTTTTAATTTCATTTTTTGCACTATTATAAAAAATACAGTTATAAATAATATACAAACATTAAATGTTAAAAAAAATTTAAAATTTTAAGGAAATTTTAATTAATTTTTTTAATGGCTCTATTTTTAAAAATAATTTATATTTTACAAAAACAATTGCTGCAGCACATTTTTCAATCACATTTCTAGAGGTTGTACTACAAGTTTTAAATTATTTTCTTTTAATCAAAAGTTATAGCTAATCGAAGCTACAACCTATGAATTTCATTCAAATTTTCGATACCTTTATAAGGAAATCCAACTATAAAATCATTAAAAATTGTTCAATTTCTTAGCTGGTAGTCCAACCTCTAGATAATACTATTAATAACATTTGTGTAAAATTTCATACAAGTATCTCTATTGGCTCTTTAGATATCACATTTGAAATATCAAGAAATTTACAAAAAAACAGTTTTGAGAAAAATGCATTTAAACTTTATAAATGTAATTTCAAAACAAAATATCACAAATATATTACTAAAACTCTAATGATTTATATTTAACACCTCCACTCCTTGGTATTTTGTTAAATTTTCACTTTCTTTGGGCCCTATATTTTTTTTCTGGCTGATTTTTAAAAAGGCAAAGAATGTTGTTTCGAGTTACTGCGCGAATGATGGCAAGAAATCTGTCATCACACAGTGTATAATAATTTGCATTTATGCCAAAAGCTTTCAAACTACCTAACAAACAAATAAAAGCATTGTTAAAAATAATGACAGCAATATGGGTACCCAAAGAAAATGTCTTCAGCTCAATAAAAGTTTCTTTCGGAACAATTTGCCAAAAAAAGGCGTTAAATGATTTGTTTGCATTTGTGTCACACCGTGGAGGCAATTTTATAATAACTGCTTATCACACAACTTTGTGTACACAGGTTTAACAATATTTAAAAGTTTCATGGAAAGGCTTACACCTTTATTTATATATATTTTTTTCCGGTGGCTATTCTTCATTGATACTCACACCAGCTCTCAGCTCCAGTTGGGCATGGTGCATATATGGGTATCTCTCTGATGGAGCCACCGAGAAAAAATGCCGCACTTAGCAGAGCTTTGACGTGATTGGTGTTACTGCCACAATAGTTTTGAATTTTATTAATCATAACACTGGTAAATTTTTCTTTCCCACCGAGGTTTTTCTGGCTTTTTCTAAGATTTCTTTGCCGAATACTCACTCTTTCTTAGAAGTATCTTAGGCACTCATTTTATGACACTGTTGACATCAAATAGATCTTTAACTAAAAGGTATCCTTGGGAATCACCATCACACACCATAGAAATCAACATAATTTCAAGATCTCGTGGTATAAAATCATACAAAGATTTTGTACGCACTAACAGATTCCGTGATTGAAGTAAATACCAGATGAATGCAGGAACACGCATGTTCGACTAGACATTTAGAATTATACAAAACTTGGACATCATTTCCTAATCTGGAAGTTTCCCAGTAGCCTTGGATAAAATTGCTAAAGAAACTTTTACGGAAGAATGTCCACGTATCTGTCGTCAACGGATATTCCACATTCTCCAATTGACGTGTTGGAACATTTTGTATAATGCTTTTTACTACCAACGCAGCAGTATTCATGTCATCTTTAGCCGTTGATGTAGCAGCAGCCAAGATATTTCTTTCACAAAGTCTATATGCTCTTTTTGCCATACAGGGCATATTCAGCTTAGCACGTAACTTTCTCGCAGACAAATGTCATCTTCCAATAACTCACATTCCACAAATAAGTTGCAAATTAATTGAAGTTTGGTTTTTAGTAGCTGAAAAATTGACTATAAAAGTACATTTGGAGCATTTTAAAGTCACATTAGAAGTCAGTCCAAACAAGTAATCTTCATGCAGGTACAGATTCTTCTCAAAACAATTGAAGAAACACAAATTGAGAAAAACATACTTCCCAAAATATTTAAATAAAATATTCCATAACCTCTTAACGTTGCATTAAAACATTCTTTGCACTGTGAAAAATTCTTCAGTGAATCCAGTTTTTGTTCATTACAAGTTTGAATACTTGTTACTTCCAATGTTTTTGCTACCAGTCCACTGTTGCATTTTCAAGAAGTTAATTTTATAGTTTTATGAACCATTATAACTTGAATTTTTAAAAGCAGAATGTCTAGAAACGATCAACGATCAAAAATTGTACAATTAAATCGAAAAGAGTTAAGTTTTTAGAAGAAATTTAGGATCAAAATTCGTAAGACGCAAATCAAAACAAAAACATGCGAGGTCAGAAGAAACAAATGTTGCCAATCGCAAGAGTCGAATTAAAAAATCGAAATTGTTGCCCATCAATTAAATTCTTTAAAAAATTGTCAGAAATAGTTTTTAAAATTATAATGGGTTGAAACTGCAAAAATTATCGGTAAAAAGCATGTTAAACAGGCAACTTCCGGTTTCGATTTCACCACTTCCGGTTTTGAATGACAGCTGTAAAAATATTTTAAACACCTGTAACTTTTTTTCTAATTATCGCACAGACAAAACAAAGACAGATTTAGAAAGCTAATTGCTTGACCTTTAAAATGGTAAAATAAAAAGAAAATGTGATTTTTGACCGAAAATGGCATTTTCAACGTAGTCGGATACCTTAAATTTGTTACTACCAAACGTGCATAGAAAAAATAACCTATGTGTTATTATAGCCTATGTGTGTGTTATTCTGATGTATAAGCTATATTGTAAAGCTTCATTAAAATCCATTCAGTTGTATGTTTTTGCGTGAAAGAGTAACAAACATCCATACAAACTTTCGCTTTTATAACATTAGTAAGGATTAATTAAAATAATAGTAAAATAAGCAATTTCAAAAATCATACAACTTGAAATAAAGTTCGTCTTTTCCTCAATAGTTCTGAAGCACATTGATAGAAAAGACAAAATTTCAAAAACACAGGAAGTAAAATGTAAAGTTTTGCCACAGCTACAAATGAATATTTAACAAAGTAATTGATTGCTAATCAGCCAGACATAAAATATAATTTCGAAATGAATGTGATTAAATAAAGAATGTAATCAAAAAGAATGATATTAAATAAAGAATGTAATTATTACTAACATTTTTGGCAATTTTTTTCGTTGAATTTTTTTAGCTCCCGGAAAGGAAAATGTACATTTTTTTTTAAAAGAATAGTTTTATGAATGAAAATAAACAAAACAAAAAAAGAGAAATTTTCAATATTACAAAAATTTAATAACTATTTTAAAGGAATCCGCTTCACAGCTCATAGCAAATAACTGAAGTGATGAGAGAACATAAAACAGGGAAATCCCCGTAATCTTTCATCACTCAAAGCTACCCCCTCCCCTTCCCATTTCAAAACGGAACTGTGGCGGCGCTGTGATGTCCCTCGCCAATTGTGAAGCGAAGTGAAGATTTTAAGATCTCCATGTATATATATTTCAACTTTTGTAAATAACTTAACTTACTCGTTGCTGGTCGTGTTTGCGATTAACAAACGTTGTGTTTTAAAGTGTGTTTTTAATGCGTCTAAGCTTATTTTGATTATCATCGTCAATCAACCAGATCGGGAAGTCTACACGTGGTGAACACTTCTTTCAACACAGACTCGCTGCATGTTATGACACGGTAAGTTTGCATTTTCTGTTGTTACTTTTCGATTTAGTCAAAATGCCGAACATTAGCTTTAGACAAATTAATCTCAATATATTAAATAGTTAAACTTTGAGGTATCATTGTATTTTTGACACTTGAGGTTTTCGTTGTTTATTTAAACGCATTTGAAGTTGTTGTATTTATAATGTATGCAAATATTTATGCAGGTTTTTCTTCTTATTCTTGCTTTATATTACTTGTATGATGTCTACTGAAGACTTAAAGCTAAATAACGGAAATTCAGTGTGGAATGACAATTCAAACTCCGAAAGTTCCGCCGTAGCGATTAAAACTCCTTCATTTTGGAATGACAAGCCAGAGCTCAGCTTGAAGCCCAATTTAAATTAGCGAATATTACAGTCGATTTTACTAAATTCTATTATGTCGTTTCAGTTTTGAGTACCGATCATTTAACTTGCGTGTCTGATATTGTGCTTAATAAGCCTAAAGTTGATGCATACGCTAATATTAAATCTAGATAAATTGCTCAAAATGCTGGTTTAGAATCTGTGCGTTTAAAAAAATTGCTATCGGGTATTGAGTTGGGCGATAAAAACCCTCAAAACTACTTTACGATATGCAAAATTTAGCCGGCAATAAAATTTCATCTGGGGTTTTGAAAAACTTGTGTGGTTACAGCGTTTGTCTTTACAAATTTTACAAGTCACTCAAGACGAGATTCAATCTTTAGTTAAAATGGCTGATAGCATTTCTGAAATATCTAAGGATGATATGCTATGGCTTCGGTTTCATTTAATAATAAATCTCAGGATCTTCAGAATATAGAAAAATGTCTAACGGCTATAGAATAAAGACTATCAAAATTAGAAATGCGACATAGATAACTTTCCCGCGGGCGAAGTGAAGTTCGAATATCTAACGATAGAAAATATTGTTGGTAGCCTTTTAAATTTGGAGATACAGCTAAAAGATGTCTTCAACCATGCATGTTTAGTCCAGAAAAACCTTCCGTTTCAGAATTTACTGTAGATAAAGGCTTAGTAAAGCGCTTTTTTCTTTATGATAAAATAACAGGTCGAGAATATTTAGTTGATACTCGTTCTGCTGTTATCATTTTACCAGCTGCACTATATCAAAAAGAAAAAAAATCCTAGGATTTTATTTTGTATGTTGCAAATGGGGACCAAAATTAACACTTTTGGCACTAAATTGGTGACTCTGAATTTGGGATTTAAGAAAAAATTTCAATGGCCGTTTATCCTAGCTTCAATTTCAAAACCTATATTAGGGGCAGATTTTCTCGGGCACTTTGGTTTATTAGTGGATGCAAAGCGGAAAAAATTGCTTTATCACACCGATGCCGTCAATCTCGAGAAAACCGTTTCTAAGTTACAATCTTTAAGTATTGCAACTACTCACACAAGGTGACTCTCTCCATTTCAAATTGCTTAAAAAATACGAAGATATAACTAAACCATATCAACCAAAATTATCGCTTAACCCAAATTATTTTGGCTTTGATTAATTTTTACCGAAGATTTTTATAAAAATGCAGCAGAGGAGCAATCAATACTATCTGATTATCTTCAGGGGGCTAAGAAAACCGATACCCGGCCTATAATTTGGACCGAGGATACAAAGCATGCTTTTGAAAAGTGCAGGAATAGTTAAGCCAAGTGTTAGTGCACCCATTTTAAGATGAAGAATTGTCTTTGACGTGCGATTCTTCGTATCGGGCTTTTCGGTCAGTTCTAAGTCAAAATGAATACGATGAGTTCAATCATTTTGGCATTTTTTTTCGCTTAAAGCTCACACCTGTGAACAGCGTTATAGTGTGTATGACTGTGAATTATTAGCTATTTAAGCATATGTTCGCCATTTCTCTTATTTCTTAGAAGGTTGCAAGTTGGCGATGTATACCGATCATAAACCTTTAATTTACGCTTTTACTCAAAAGCACAAGTGTTCCTCGCGTTAAATTAGGCATCTTGACTGGATCGTTCGGTTCTCGACTGATGTGCGGTACATTTCGGGTTCACTTAAAGTGGTAGCCGATAATTTGTCCAGAGTATTGAAGATTTAAATGCCGTCTCCAATCGGTTATAGTTTGCTAAAGCTCAGTTACTAGATAAAGAACTACTTGGTTTAAACTCTTGTAATAAATCTTTAAAATTAAATTGTGCCAAGGTTCCAGGTATGGATGTAGAATTCTTCTATGATGTTTCACAAGGGAGATGACGTCCCTACGTTCCTCCAGAGTTTCGTAAAGTTTTTGATACGCTCCATAGTTTATCACATGCTGGTGTCAAAACTACGTTTAAGTTGGTTGGAAAACGTTTTGTGTGGCCAAACTACAAGAAGGAAGTTGCTGAATCGTCTCGTTGTTGTATAGCATATCAACGAGGTAAGGTGCATCGGCATGTGGTAAGTCCTCCTGGCTCATATACTTTGCCTCGCTAAAGATTAGAACATGTTCATATTGATTTAGTAGGACTACTTCCTCCTTCTCGAGGCTATACTTACTGTATAACATGTATAGATCGTTTTTTCCGATGGCCTGAAGTTATACCTCTACGGGACATAAAAGCAGAAACGGTTGCTTATGAGTTTTTTTCAACTGGATCGCTAGATTTGGTGTTCCTGAGAGGCTGAAAATGGACCAGGGAAAACAATTTGAGAGTATACTATTCCGGGAATTTTCAAGTCTTCTTGGTATTAAACTTATACATACTACACAGGGACGTCTTAAGACTTCTTGAGGCCCTGGACCCTTTTGAAAAAATAGCCCCTCCCCTTCTGCGATCATTTCATCAAATTTGGTGTATATACATGTACTGTTCAATGAAAGTAATCCATAGTAAAAAGAGGTTTTATGCGAGAATTCATTTTCTACATTTTAAATTTGTGAATTCATTAATTAAGTCTTCAAAATCAACTGTTAATAGTATTTCATATTCTATGTACATCAAGCTTAAATTATTCAAACGTAATTGAGTCATACGATTTCTCAATTCATTTTTGACCAATTCCAGTTTTGAAAACGAACGCTCACCACTCGCGTTAGTAATCATCCTTGAGAAAAAAAATTCTCATAATTATTTCAATATTGGGAAACGCTATGAATAATATTTCAGTATATATGCATGTATAGAATGTGTTGTTCCCTATTCCAGTTTTCTCATCCAACAACCGATCTTCATCTGCATTTGTAGAATTATATTTTTTTTATTAATCTTTTTCCCAATTCTTCTTTTTGCTTTTTCTTCAACTTTTCACCATCAATCATCAAATATGACTTGAGATGTTGACATTCCAAGTTAAGTTTCTCTCCATTAATGTCTTTATCGTAAAATTTTGATATTTTCTCGCAGGCTATTTTAATTTCTGTTTCATCTAAATTAGAAATATTTTCAAAAATCCAAACATTTCAAATAGTTTCTCATATTTTTTACTACGCGCTTGTAGATTGCAAATTAGAGAGTTGATTATTGGTAAAAAAAGTTTCTATTTTAACTTTCTGGCTGTGGCTGTTTTCAAACGTTGTGTCAGTGTGTCTCTATTTCCTTCTAGGAAAATTACCCTAACATTCCGTTGTCTTACACGTTTGTGAACACTTTGATATTCCTTTATAAATGATACTTCCTTGGCTTTTGACTCATAATAGTCCAGAATCTCTTTTAGCTTTTATATATATCATTAATGATTTTAGTAATTTTACACCTTTCGATAAATCCATATTTTTACTCTGGATAAATATATTTACTTCGTCAATGGTGTCAAAATGTCACTCCAAAGGATAGTTAAAAAAGTTGTTTCCAATTCATGCATCTTAATTTTTAATGTTTTAGCAAAAAGTCGAGTGTTGCTGCCTGTGTGATTCATCGTTAATTAAACAATCAAGGCTCGTGACAATTTCTGAATATCCCGAGCTTAAAGCTTTCATTGCATCTGCGCGTGCTGATCAACGTGTTTTTGAAATGATTTTCGGTACATTTTGATTTCTCTATCACAGATCAAATTTAATGTTAGTATATTTCAACAATGGGTTGACGATGCGGAAAAATTATAAAAATTTTAGACAAAATCAAAGTAAACTGTAACATTATAGTTGCATTCGACTGCTTGAACGACAATTAAATTCAAAGAATGTCCTACACATGGTACGTATATAGCGTATTTATTTTTTTCCAGAAGTCGGGCTTGCAATCCTGAATGTTTCCCCGACATATTCGAGGCATTGTCGTATGATTGACCTCTACAATCACCGAGGGAAATATTGTAGTTTCGTTTTTGGAAAATAACAACATTCGTCAAGTACTCTGCAGTATGCATTAATATTAATAAATTGCAAAAATCTCTCAGTGGGGGCACCATTTTGGACATACCGTAAAATAAGTTAGTTGGTCAGCATGAGTCACATCTGTGATAGAATCAACGGAAATAGAATATTATTTAGCTTTCTTTATTTCAGTGACGATAGTTTCCAAGACTTGAATGAATTCATTACTAATAGTAGCAGATATATAAGAAGGATGACGAAAAAAATGACTTCAAAGTGTTAGAAAAATCTCCTTTTACAAACCTTTAGGAAAGGGGGGAGGGTTCTGTTTGTTCCCCAACAGTATTCAGTGCTCAATTCCCAAATACCCTTCAGTCCCCTGTTATTTTTGTTCAAAACTAAAGATAACGATGCTTCTTCCCATTTGGAAGGTGTCCAGTTTGATGTTTACTTGACGGCCAACAATTATAACACTGTTTCTATGACTCATCTTTATTGCCCTTCCCAATCGTTCAAGTACATAAAAAGCACTCATCACGTACAAGTGTTTACAAAGAAACTGCTTTCCTCGCTGTTTCAGTAAGTAGTCGACTTTCTTATAGGAGGATCAGTTTGGGCGACTTGATTTTTTATATCCTTTCATTTATTAAAGATCTACAGCGCTAATTATATATATATAAATATTTTCATTGAGTACGAAAAGAAACATTCCGAATTTTGCAGTGATTAATTATTATAAAAGTATAAATTTTAATAAAGGCAGAAACCGACTTTGAATAATTTGTGGTTATATTTGTGGTCTAAACTTTAATGTTTCATGCCTTTTTTAATACTTGTTTACTGTAAAGAAAAAGGTATATAATTCATTCGCAGAAAGTCTTTTTTTTTTCCCTTAAAATTTTATTGAGGCTAAAAAATCTATACATTATTCTAGATTATGGTTATATTTTGAGTTTGAATTCAAAGCGCTAGTCGAGGGGTTATGGTCCCGAATTCGTGACCGTTTTTTCTATTGTGTCGTGGGTTCAAATCCTCGTGGTGCCTAAGACCCATCATGTAAAGGAGCTCGTGCACGCTAAATCTGTAGCGGTTCAATCCTCGAAAGTATGTTTCAAGCTCAAGTGACGTCAGTTGGTGAAAAATAACGAGATCAATCGCCCTCGCGAAAAGACTGGTGGAAATAACACAAAATGTCTTAGTTATACAATTATGAAAGGGAAAACTAATAAAAAAAATTTTAACAAGAGGGAATAAAAGAACAGATAATAGCTTATTTTAGAAAACGTATTTGTAGTAATTTTTAAATGCAGCCTCCAGCTTGCTAAAGAGCGACGTGATTGTAAATTTTTTTTTCGCTCCAACATTCACCGACTTCTGAGAACTACATTTCTTGTTAGAAATTCAAGGAAGCAGTCATAAATAATCATTCATCAATGAGACATAGGAAGGAATTTTATGTATCTTTACTCAAAAAAAGAGTTATATGTCCCCCCCCCACACACACTCTTTTCAACTGTGCAGGGCTGACTTTTTTAGTAACTTGCAAGTAAAGGAATTTAAAAATTTAAAGTTCATGCATTTGAAAGAGCATAGATTCCCTGGTTTTATTTTATTATCCAATGATTGAAAATATTTTTATGATCTTAGTGCGCACGATATCAATTTTTAGATCTTTAATAAATATTTAAAAATACTTGCAAATTTTTTTAAAAAAATCAAAAACCACAGAAATATTAATTTTTTGTTCGCTCTTTCGAGTGAGTTTTATTCCGTGCAATTAAAAAAAAATACCCTGATGTAAACAAAAAGTAAGAAACTCCATAGGATTTACATTACATTCAGGATTTCATGGAATCATGTCGACGGGAATCTTAAAGGTTTTATTTCAATGTTAACTGGAGTACCCATTGTCCGCATGAGTCAAGTTTTAAAATAAAGGGATCAAAATTTATCTAGTTTGCTTGAAATCCACTTTTAAACTGGTACTAGATGATGCACAAAAAAATTGTGTATAATTTAATAAATGATGGGTCTCCTTTTATAAATATCCTAAAAATAGAGAAGGTTTATAAGAAGGTAAGAATTATATATATAAGGTTTTTCTTTGACTCATTTTGAGAACGAGTTTTTCGAAAAAAGAATTGTTATTCTGCTACAAAAATAAATAAATACAATGTTCTAAAAATCATTTTATGCCATATCTGACACAATATACACATAACTATGTGTAGCATTTCGCTTTTCATTAATTTATTTTTTGTTCTGTTCAAGGGGAAAATAAGAGAACTCACTCACAAATTTGGAATTATGATAAAAAGGAAGTCATAAATTTCAAAAATTTAAGAACATTACTACATAAATTGAAGGGTAGTGCATCGCGCTTCCACACCACAGGTCCAAGGTTCAAACCTTGGGCTGAGCAAGGTCGACTCAGCCTTCCATCTCTTCAGTGGGTCGATAAATGACTTAAAACTGGGGATTTCGCGTCAGACTGATCACCTGATCGGAACATTTGCTCAGGTTCCAAGGTCACGTGTACTGGTATGGGCACAGGCCCTTGGATTTGGCCCTCGTGGGCTGTGTCGTCACTGAGTTAAGTTTATTACATAAATTATTAATTAGGACAGTTCTATTTTTGTGTGTAATTTTTTCATTTAAAGTATTTTCTACCAATATGTGATAAAGTATTACAAGTTTTAAACAACAAGAAAACTCAATTTAAAATATACATAATAAATTCTGCAGGAAAATCTGATTAAATACACACATGGAAATAGAAAATTTCTGATGAGGAAAAATCTCTTATTTTCTACTGTGTAGGATGAGCTTTTCTACATTTTGGATGTTTAGTCTGAAAGCATTCAATTATTGTACAGCATTTATCAAATCGGGATTTTATTTTTTATTAATACGGATTGTTGATTGCAATACAAATTGCGTTTCATAAATGTTCTTTTTATATTCGAGAGAGAAAGTTTCATTAATAATTAAAAAGGGCAGTCATTTGAATTTTTTAAAAAGTAAAATAACGCTTTCCATATTAGAAGCAAATAAAAACACTTCTCTGAATTACAATACGCATCGAACATTCTTTTATACCACTGTGCATTCAAAATGAAGGATGCGCGCATATGCATGTTAATCAATGTAAAAATATCCTAAGAGCACATTGAAATACGTATTTATATACAATTTTATAAACAGTTCAGTTCATTTCATGTTCAGTGGAAGAAAGAAAATTTACAAAAAAGCAGAATTTTTTTAAAATTGGATATTATGTTTATAACTCTTGCTGTAAAACACAATTACATATTATTTCCCTCTTTTTAATACGATATAACTATTTGTATATTATCTAAAATCACAAAGAAATACTATTCAAAAATTAAAACATAATTACCTTTTGCTGTATCAAAAAATTTAAGTGAAGGAATAATCGATTTAGAACTGCAGGCACTCGTTCCTTCGGAAAAGTGTGATTTCCTTCAGGATTCAGGGTCATTTCAACCCTCTTTTTATTAGCCCTGACGCCTATCATAAAGTAGGGAATGTGTTTTGTTCTTTCTTTTTGGGGGGGGAGGGAGGGGGGTAAGTGCATCTCTTGTCCATACATGAGAGATCCTTAACTCGCATGGGAAAATAAATAAAAAGTCACTGAAAGGAGTGTCTGTGACTGTCCTTCCCACAGCAGAATTTTTATCAATAACTTGGACGTATCTCACTTCAGAAATAAAACTAATATTTTCTATGATTCTCAACAAATGATTTAAATGGGAATATTTAATGAAGAAGTAACTGTCTTCAGCCAGTCATGTCTGGGAATAACATTTGATGATTAAAATTATTCTGATCCTGATGTTATTGGGAACGTGACGAGGCCCCCCCTCAAAGGGCAGGCCCGGACCCAGTTGGCCCATGCCTTAATCAAATGGTTATCAAAACCTTATCCTAAATCAAATGGTTTTGTTGAGAGATTACACAGACAGCTTAAGAAAGCTATTCGCTCTCATTCAACAGATAGGCACATGCTGGTTTTACCTTCGATATTACTAGGCAGTCGAGCTTCAGTAAAAGTTCCGCTACAGTGTTCTGTTGCTGAGATGGTATATGGGACATCAATAACTTTGCCAGGCGAATTTATTTCTAACGCTAAAAATATAGAAACTAGTGATTTTTTTTCTAGAAACCTTGCAACACAAAGTTAGGCTTGTACGATCTATTTCCACTTCTCAACATGGCAGGAAGAACATTTTGTGCGTAAGGAATTGACTAACTGTACTCATGTTTTTCTTCGACTGGACAGAATGAAGAGATCTCTTGTTCCTCCATATAGAGGACATCGTAAGTCGACGAAAAGCATTGACAGATTGAAACCAGCGTTTCAGCTTTCTGAAGTAAAGTTAAATTACGTGAGATTTTCCGTTTGACTGTCTTCCAGACTGCGCTGGGAAGGCATGTGGCGGCGCTGTGATGTCCCATGCTAATTGTGAAGCGAAGTGAGGATATCACAAGATCTTCATGTATATAATACTCCGACTTTCGTAAATAACTTAACTTACTCACTTACTTGTTGCTGGTCGTGTTTGCGACTTATCGACGTTGTGTTTTAATTAGTGTTTATTAATGCGTCTAAGCTAATTTCGATTATCATCGTCAATCGACCGGATCGGGAAGTCTACATAAACCATAAACAGAGTGACCTTTGCTGATTCTTTCGCGCATGCGCAAAACACTCAAAATCTACGAATGTTTTTCTCAAGTTTTCATTACTTTTGAGGTCTTAATTTTTAAGTTGAAGTTTCAAAATTTCACATCGATTGTAAACAACGGTAATTTTTGAATAAAAGATTAATAAAAAGTACTACATAGATGATTTTTCACAAAAGCGGTATTAGACGAAAAACGCAATTTTTTCCCCGTAACTTTTGAGCAATTTCCCGCTATTATCTTAATAAATGAAGTTATTAAATGTTTAATTAAAATTTGTAATTTTTGAAAAATCGTAAAAAAAGTTTTCGTACTTTTAGAATCAGAGATTTAAAAAAAGTAAAATAGAAAAGTATGAATTTTTTTAGTGAAGTATATCAATTAATTTACGCGAAAAGAAATTCATACTGAACAATTTTGAAATCATTATCATAAAAAACGTATCGAATGTGACTTATTTTTAAAAAAATCGTACAAAAATACAAATATTATTTTTTTAAAAAAATTATACTGTATCGTGGGGAAATAAATGATCTTTCCGATTCTGTAATTTTTTGTCTGAATTTGATTCTAACGTAATTAGATTGTTATTTTAAAAACGGGGGGGAAAGTAGGAACTTCGCTCCGGTTGAAATGGAAATGACACTCGGCGGAATAAACAACTCACAGGGGTAAAACAATTACGCGTTTTAAGATTCTTAATATCTTTTTAACTAATAGCAATACCAGAATAAATTGTAGCCTATGTGTTATTCTGATGTATAAGCTATATTATTCTTAAGTTTCATTAAAATACATGCAGTTGTTTTTGCATGAAAGAGTAATAAACATCCATACATATAAACTTTAACGCGTTTATAATATTAGTAAGGATTTCATTTTTATAATATCTTTTATTTCATATAAAACAATTTGTAACTAATTTTTATATAAAAAATCATTTCATATTTATTATAATATATTTTTGTAATAATATATATTGTGTGTATTTATATAATATTTATAAAGTATAGTTATATTTATAAAATTTATAAATTATTTATATTTTATTTATTTTTATTAATAATTATATTTATATGTAAATTATGAAATATATAAATATTTACATATTTTATAAATATAATTATTAATAAATAATATTTATTATAAAAATATATTATAATAAATATTAAGATTTTATATAAAATTAGTTATAAATAGTTATATACTATGTTTACTATACTAATAGTTTTTATACTATGAAATACAAGATATTATAAGTAGAATATTATATAAAATATTATAATACGCAAATATATTGTAATAATTATTTATAAAAAAAAGTTATTTTACAACTATATAAAATATTTAATGCCTCTTTTTAAATAAATTTATTTAAATGTAAAAATAATAAATGAATTTAAAACAAAAAATTGATCGTGTGACTCGAACTGAGGCCGACGCATGGTAAACAGGTATTCTACCCACCACGCTAATGCATCGCTGGAAGTATTTAAAACTTAATTGTACAAATGGAAAGCATGAATTTTGAAGGCTATTTTCTCCGAATTGACTGCCCGTTCGGCGGAATTACATTTGAGAGTTGAACACCCTAAAGGAGTACTACTCTTGCACAAAGTCTTGTCCCAAAATGAATTTCTTAGTCGTACCCTCCCCTTGTAAGTCACGAACAAGTTTAATAATTACCAGTGATCCCCTGAGCCTGTCATATACAACAAGTAACATAATTTCTTAGCGCGTTTTTCACGTAAAAGACGCAAGTTTAGTTTTCGTTCCAAATTTTGTCGTACCTTTTTCTCAGCCAATAAGCAACCAATTGACCTCGGGTTTTCGGCATTTGGTCGCATTTGTGCCCTAGATGAGCCAAATCATATTTAAATTTAATCTTTTTTTTTTTAAAAAAATTTTTTAGTACAGTACTACTTTCTGTTAGTAAAAAGTTCATTAGTTGCATTATTGTAAAATACAACAGGTGAAAAACGCGCTAAAATTACTTGGTCATGCCAATGATTGATATCTTGTTTTAAAGTCTATTCCTACTTCGTTAGAAAAACTTAATGGCGCCATATGTTAATGCTATTTCTAACTTCGTCAGAAATAACGGTGAATGAATTTAATATATATATATATATAGATATATATTAAAGTACATGTGTATCAACTTATTAAAATATTGGATACATACACGCAAGGTATATTAAAAGTGAATTTATTTTTATATCTTTTTTAATACTAGAATAGAATATTTTTATCTCGGTACGTACGCGCAGAAGGGGAGGGCACGACTAAGGAAATTCATTTTGGCACCAGGCTTGGTATAATAGTAGTACTCCTTTAGGGTGTTCAAGCCTCAATGTATTAACGCCGAATGGCCTTCGAAATCCATGCTCAGCTTCTATACAATTAAGTTTTAAATATCTCCAGTGATGTTGTGGCTCAATTGGTCGAGCACTTGCTTTCTACGTGGACAGATATGGGTCGAATAACGCAATGAGCTTTTTTGAAAATTCCTCTACTTATTTTTTTAAATTAAATACATTTTTTTATTAAACATTAAATGATATTTTATGTTCTTATTTTGTATTTCATGAAGTAAAATAATTACTGTAATTATATAAATATTTATATTATATTTTGAAAATATATTTTTATATTAGTAAATAATATTTATAATAAAACATGTAATAAATATCAAATGATATTCTATTAAAATAGTTACGAATAGTTACAAATGATTTATATTAAAATTAGTTACAAATCATTTTATAATGTGAAGTACAAATATTACAAATAAAATTTTATGTATAATATAACAATCTATAAAATATGTTATTATTAAATTATTTATTTTATGATTAATATAATAAAAAATGTCTTTTTTATATATTAATTTAATTATTTTATTATGCAAAAAATATTTGTCCTTTTTAAATAAATTTATTTAATTTTTAAAAAAAATAATTAAATGAATTGGGAAAAAAAGTTAAGCGTGTGATTCTAATTCTTTCCATCCACGTAGAAAGCAGGTGCTTTGCCAAATGAGCCACAACATCGCTGAAGATATTAAAAACTGAGCATGAATTTCGAAGGGTATTTCTCCGAATTGACTGACCATTTGATGCTAATACAATGAGGGTTGAACACCCCCTATGGAGTACTACTATTATACCAAGTCTGGTGCCAAAATGGATTTCCTTAGTCGTGCCCTCCCTTTGTCAGTCCATTTTATTTTGCATGAAGTTTATAGCTTGTAGGATTTTTTTAAAACAAGTACAGCGAGCAATGCAACTAAAAAAAATAATCTTTTTTTGAAATATTAATTAGGTCTAACCTACAAATTTCTATGTTGTGTTTGTGTTCATTTCATTTAAATGAACCCTCTTTTCTGTGAACGATTCTCGTTCCCAATGCATGATGGGAAAGTTTTCTCCCCTCCCTTCTTTTCAAACCAGTAAAATGTCATGTAAAGACCGGTAAATGTCAAGACAATTTTCATCCATGTCAGCGGGGCTTATGTTTACTAAGGAGAAATCCGATTTTGTAATTACATGGGCATTAAGCATTTTTTTACTTGGGGCCTTTCACCTGGGGGAATAAAAGGCGTTTAGTTTGAATTTTTACAAGGATGATCTAATTGCTTTTAGAAATTGAAATTAAGCTTTAGAGAAGGATCATTAATTTTTAACAACTATGATAAATTTTGCCTTTAATTTATTTCAAGATGGAAAAGAAATAGAATTTTTATGACATTTTATAAAGAAAGCTTAATGGTGAACTTTTTATGTGTTTCATGATTTTTTTTAACAAGAGTTTTTTGAAATATTGACTTTGAATATGTGTTGATCTAAAGTACTTGGTTATGGATACAACATAGAAATCATTCTTTTTAATCAACTGCACCCTAACTAATATTTAAAAGGGGGGGGGGCAAATGTGTTTCCAATCCGCAAAACAGCCTCATTATGTCATTACCAAGAATTATTTGAATAGCTAAAATGTTTTTTATATATACATGTACTCATATATTTCAATCAGCTACAAATAAGGAAAATAAAAATGAATTATTCTCTTATCTGCACAAAGTCTTTTCTTTTTTCAAGTTCAAAGATTTTGTTTTATTTGGCAGTTAAAACAACATAACATAATATAATACTTAAGAAAGACTTCTTAAATATATTTTTAGAGCTGATCATTATTTTTTTCTAATTAGATTTCATGTGATACTTAACATTTTTCGAAAAAACAAGTGATGCAAATATTACATAATTTCATGCATACGACAACATTTTATCCAAGTTTCTTGATAAAAGTCAACAAATTTATCCCTTTTACTTCTTACAATATTAAAATTCAGCTTTTATCTGCTTTTTCTAAAATGCTTCTTAAACAATAACAATAAGTAGAATTGAAAGCTTCTTTCAACGCTTTTATCATTCTTTTGAAAATTAATCGTAAGCAAATTTGTGACTGAAGTTGTTATCTGATATCAGCGGCAATATTAACAACAGTTTGATATTGATTCCATCTCAAGATAATTTTTGATACATTTTCCGTCAGTTAAAATCTGTGAAAGTAAATATTTCAAAACATTTTATTAAAAGAAAGCAATGAAGCTTTACGATCATTTAAAAATGGGAAAAAACAATTCAGAATTTTTATTTCCCAAGATTATTTATAAAACTTATTTGGGAAAAAAACTACATCAAAATTTTAGAAGTTTGACAAGAGAGAGTTAATACCATATTTTGAATTGTTTTTATAGAATAATCTAAAATAATACAGGATATCAAAGATGTATTGCAATGAAATTTTTTTTTAATTCTTAAATCTATGCGTTTGAAGATTAAAGAGTATAAAAATATAAATTTTTCCTTTTTATTTCTTCTATTTTTCCTTCGCGATATTTAGGATTGTAAATATTTCCATAGATATTTTTCACATTAATGTTAAATTTGTCAATACTTTTTGAAAAGTTTCTCGAAATATGTACTAGCAACTATGCAAATACTGTTTTGGAAAAATAAAAGCAATTCCAAGAACCTATCTAAATAATTCACTATTGAAGGCATTTGATAACAAAAAATACAAAACCCAAAAATATTTTTAATTATTCGATTCATGTCAAATAATTTTTCCCGATAGGATAAAAAAAATAAAAAGTTACTTTGTTGATCAATTTAGGTGAATCCTCATCTTGAGAAGCAGAAAGGAATAAAGTATATAGAATATTTCTTTCCCAATCTATTTATGCAAAACCAATCTTTACTTAAAAATTTAGATGAATTGTTTTTCCTGTTCGAAAAATATGTATGCATCAGCTGATGTAATAAAAAAAATTGTCGAAAGAGAGCAAAATACATAAGAAAATACCTCTTTTTCTGCATAAAATTCATGAACGGTATTCTGCGTCAAATCATAATATAGTATTTTGAATAATTTAAGTGCTATCAAGTCCATCCTTTACCTTCAGATAAAACAAGACTTTTTGTTATTAAAAATCGCTTCCTTGCAAAAAAATTCTAACAGTGAAACGACATTTCAATTTAATTGAATGCACACTGATAAATGAAACCTTCGATGAATATTTACAGTATCCAGAAGAACATCCGATCAAGATATATTCTGCTAAAAAGCCTCATCTGATGAAGCGCCTGATGTCAATCTATTTTTAGACGCATCGTACAAGTGAGATGATGCCGATACGTACGCAAGGAAAATCCTTTCTTTTCTGCCACTCCAACGGGATTGATTGCATTTACGTAGAAAGGAAGAATCGATGGAGGCCGAAAAGAATCTATAGAGGTCGCTTTGGATATTTTTTTTTTCAATTCTTAATCGAATTCTTTTCAGTCTTGACGAATATTAGGATCCCGAAACTCGATTAAAGAGGATCGGGAGGAATGAAGATGTATTTTAGACAAAAGAATAAGGCGTCACGTAACTTACCGGTATCAAAGATGAGGCGGATCTTGTTTGTAAACATCGAAAATGGGGCTTGGATTAGGGATCCAAATTCTTGACAGAAGGGAGAGTGTGGGATTTATTCTCCCACAGAAAAATGGATTCCGTTCACAGGAAATGGTCTGAAATGGAGCTCACGAACCTACTCTTCCACAGCATCCGCGCACACTTCAGGGAACTTGTGGGAGGCTGCGCCGTTGCCATGGGAGCGAGGTAGCGGCCCCTCATCCGGGTTTCGTGACGTCATATCGTCTCAGATGGTAAAATCATGTTAGTCGACTCAAAAACAAACTCTATAAATAGAAAGCATTGGGCTAACATCTTACCGCTACTGAACAGAAAAGCATTGATCAAATAACGTATTCTGTCCCCTACACACGCTTACATCCGAATGCATAAAGTTACGAATCTTTTTCTTATATTTGGATGAAACAAAGGTCAACTTCTCCCCTAGCACCCCCGGATCGAATCACCAAAAAATACGTCATTTGGCTGGGCACGTGAGTAACAGTTTCGATGCGACGAAAGGAAACACGAAGGAAGAAAGAGAAAAAAAAAACACTCTAAATCTCCCGGTTTAAATTCCGTACAAGCATTAAGTGTTGATTCATGATAAGGTATTCAAAATTGATTATATATTAACGTTTTAGCTACACAAGGAATATTAGCGACATCATTCTGACCCACGATCAAGGGACGAGGTCGATACCTGAACTATATAGCACCTCATTCTCAAAACTTCCACACAGCACCATGAGGACTTCTTCAAATCTAAAGTGTATTATTCCTTCTACACAAAGGGTGAAAACTTTACTGGAGAAAAAAATATTACGTCATTAGGGCAACAAAAAAAGGCTTCTAAAGTCTTTTAAAGTAAGGTGCTTTTTTTTTCTGTTCTGTTGTTTCCTTATAGCATTATATTAATAATCAAGAAGTTGAAGCTATATGTAAATTTTGTACAAATACATTTAAAGAGAGAAATTCCTCTTAAAACAAATGCAAAAAATTAAGAATGGAAAAACTTAATTTGTATTCATGTCAGTTCAAGTGTTCCTTTTCATAGAATACTATGTAATCTGATTGATGCACTCGGTCAACTTATCTAAGAAACTAAAAGTAACTTGAAATTGTTACAAAAATATCAATATAGTAGTTTCAAAGAGTTGCATTATTGCTAAGAGAACCAGTATTCTGATCTAGTAATCGGCTTAAAAAAGGATTATCTCTTGAGTTGAGTTGCAAATCCAACGGAAATATGATTTTATTGCATAAAGTAAAAATTTATTTCTGGAAGAAAAAATTTTTTAATGAATATATATTTAAAACTGAAGAAATACCGGATCATAAGGAATACAAATCGAATGACCGTTTAATTATATATTTTCTCTCTCTCTCTGTATGTGTGTGTATATATATATATATCACTGGCGTAGCTAGTCCTGAATGGGCTCCATATCAAATTTTATTGGGGGGACCTTTTTGAGAAAATAAATAAATATGATGCTATAAATAAAACTTATTTGAAAGTGTCACAATCAGTATAGATATACGTATTTAAAATTTTTATTACTTAAGAATTTGCCTATTTGCTTATAATGGGTACTTTTCTTTCTTTCTTTTTTTTTTTTTTTTTCGCAAACACATTTCAAATAATATCCTTACCAGAAGAGAATTTCAAATTTTCCAAGTATATCTATTTCTATTTTAGGTATTGTAAAGACCGGTAACCGATCTTGTCCTATGGAAATAATCTAAGGTAATTTTTAGCTTCAATGTACTTTTTTCTGCTGTTGTAGCTGGGGCCAGAAATTGTAGAGGCGTAGAAAACGGAAAAAGTTATAAACCCAATCAATTATTTAAATTTCTGTTTGATTACAAATAAGTTAAGACCTCAATTTACACTGGTATAAGAAATTAAGAGAATTTTCATACTTTATCGATTATCTCTAACTACTGGATCAATTTTAATGAAATTTGATACGTACATACATTGATGCAACACAAGACAAATAACCATTTAATAATTGCAATACACGTGCATGATCGAGCGTAATACTCGTTGGAGTTGGAAGGTAAAAAACAGTGGTTGCAGAATAAACAAAAGAAATGGGTTAACAGGGGCTATGGCCTCTTCTTACAGTTATAGAAGCCTCGTAGCATGATGTCATACTTGAAATAAGGCAGTTTATCAGCTCTTGTGGCAATTGGTCCCATTCGTTCAGCAACGCTGCTTTCATTACCTAGATGGTTCTCGGAGGGGGGTTACGAGTTGCAATTGCCCTCACCAGAGCATCCCAGACATACTCTATAGGGTTGAGGTCTGGAGACCTGGCTGGCCAATCCATACGGCGAATATCCTCTCTAGAAATTCTTCTACCAGAAGAGCTCTATATGGTCTCACGTTATCGTCCATTAAAATGAACTCGGGGCCACATGCACCCCTGAAAAGGCAAACATAGGGCTCCAAGACCTCATCCACCAGTCACAGAGCCTCTTTCAAAGACATTTAGAAGTGTACGGCCATCCAACATGATGCCTTCCCAGATCTTTTAACTTCCTCCACCATAATTGTCGATTTCTAGGGCATTGGAGGGTAGGTAGCGGGTCCCTGGTGTTTAGACTGAAACGGGACTCATCGGTGAGCAGAACGGTTGCCCATTGATCCATACTCCAATCTCAATGCTGTATGCATCATGCTAAACGGACTCTCTTGTTCGTAGAAGTGAGCGGGACGCAAACAGTATGTTTTCTGGTAAACAACCCTCTCTCATGAAGTCTTTTTGAAACAGTCACTCTTGATACACGGGTCCCTGTGGCTGCATACAAGTAACGAGAGAGCTGAGAAGCTGTAGCCCCTCTGTTACGCCTCGCTATAATCGACTAATGGCGATATTCCCTGGCCGTCGGGGCTCTTGGATGACCTTGACTCTTGATAGATCCAGTATCCTGGAACTGTTTGTAAAAGTTACACTCGTCTCTGGGCATTAAATTGAACTCTCTACAAATCTGGGCTTGACATTGGCCTGCTTTCTAGCCACCCAACAATTCTCCACCTTATCTAAACGTTGGAGGTTACTCATTTTTACTGTTACAATTTGAATTGAACCGATTGCTTCAAAATAACAGTTCGTCAGCACACGAGGTGTGCTTGCGAACGTAATACTACAATGCGTTTTAAATTACACGCTCTTATATAGCCGGTTTTCTGGTGGCTCCGCTTACTCACACGTGTACGATTAAGTATTTGCCGTACAAGATTTGCATTTTTATCTAGAAGCAGAGGTTTTTCATTCAGTTCAGTTTTAATGCAATTCAATAAAATATGCAAATTCTCTTAATTTCATACACCAGTGTATTTCTGAAGACATTATTACTGGGTGAGAACCTTTATTGGACTTCATCATAGCAGGTATTATATTAAAAATAGCTATTTTTACTTTTATTGGCTTTAACAAAGGCGTAAATAATTAGGCGTAATATAAAGGCTTAGAGGTAAATAATTTAATATTATTTTAAATAGAACTAATTTATAGTACTATGTTGAGGCAATATGTTATGAGAGATCCTCTTATTTTAAGTTTTTCTGAAACTAAGTAGCCCATCCGGGAAAGTGGTTATCGACGCTAATTGCTGTGCCGTAGGGCCTGGGCTTGAATCCCGGAGGAAGCATAGATGTTTGTTAATGTATAGTGCCTTTACGGCATGGGGTACTCTAAATAGCCGTCGAGCCGCAAGTACTGTCGTGAGGTTGGTGAAAGGGGAAGAGAGGTGGGAGTCTTCTGGCCCCCAGGGTGTTCTCCCTCAAAAATGACGTGGAACCGAGCTAAATCTTACTGTTACCTTGCGGGGGTGTCGGCCTATTCGGCACCCCTCTCTCACCGTCTTGCCTGGGGAAAGGTGTGGGGGGGGACAAAGCATCACCAGCAATTTCCATAATAACAATTAATTTATTTATCTTCAAACATACTTAAACAATCACAAGTGAAACTACAAAAAGAAACCCTAGAAGTGATGTATAAAGCGAGCTATCTAATCTCAATGTATAACTCTAAGTAAACCCGACTAGGTAAACTAGACAAGGAGAACAAGCGCTAATGAACCGATAACTAATTCTAATTTCCTCTATCTTCGATCCTCAATCTAATAATTTAATCTCTTAGCATTAACTTCCTTAACTCGCGCTATGTTTGTGAATGAAATATTCTAATATTCACACTTAAGTAACACCGCAACAGCTTCCCGGCTCCTATCTTACATCTACAAAACCTAGATTTTATATAGAGTATATATAAACCTAGACTTTAATTTGAATATCATGGTTTTTTCTTGAAAGGCTGTGAACTAATGTGAATACTAGCCCCAAAGTTTCCCCAAGAGGATTAATAGAAAAATGACGCGTATAGATCCGTCACAACCTGTATGGCCTGTACGGCTAACGAGGAATTAATAACGAGCTTGTATCGGCTATCGTTGAAATTAGTTGAATGTCCGTAATTATTATCCCCAGGCTAACTGGTCTCCCCTTCGTGCTTTAAATATTGATCAAACTATCTTAATTGGATTCTTATTGTATCTGTGTTAATTCTTGTGACAAATAAACGATTTTAGTGAATCATGTCGTCTGATCAATTAGTTACTCCCACACTTCTAGCCCGGTCCGAGAGTAGACAAGGGGATTAGAGGGAAGTTAGATTAGTCCCCCATTACAGTGGCGTCCGAGGTAGGAGGCGGTGCTCCTTTTATGGTCCTGCCCGAATTTTACTTTTAAGGCAATTAGAATGTTTCGGAGTTTCTTGCGAATATTGATGATAACATAGCGTATTATGAGAAACCTGGGAATTTGGCATGTGCCTACTTAAAAGGTCATTTAATAGGTCGAGCGTTAGATTGGTTTGACGTTATCGGGTATGCGTTTGTAAGTGGTGAGACGACTGATTTCGCGACTCTAAAAAGGAAATTGACGGATAGTTTTCCCTTAGTGAAAAATAGATCGGAATTAGAGGCTCAATTTTTTTCAGCGAAACAGGGTAGAGGTCAGGTCCCGTCGGGTTTTGTATATCAATTGTTGAAGATCCGTAAAACATTGGATTTAGGTTATGATGATTTCAAAATCATAATCCATATCTTAATGCGACTCGAACCCCAGGAAGTTCGAAATCCCACTACTAAAGTTCAGTTGCTAGAGCTGGTTGATAAATACGAGGAACGGCATAGAAATAGAGGAACCCAGAGTTCAGGCAATAATTTTGACAGACGAGATTGGGATGTGAGAAGGCAGGCTGTGGAAAGGCGTGGATATGGAAATCAGAGGGATGTAGGGGTCGGATGTAGACAATCCGAGCGGAAAGTAATGAGCAGGACTTCCATCGGACTTCATTTATGACTTACTCAAAATACACAAAAGGCTGGGACTAAATATGTCAGAAGCAAGTTTAATCGATTACATTATATCCCGTCTTGAACCACAGTTGATGGAATACATTGAGATTCGAAATCCAACTTCTCAATTGCAGTTACTACTAATGATCACGAAGTATGAAGATAAATATTTGAGGACAGACAACCAAGGTCCGTGTAATAGTAATAGTGAAAGATGAGTTTGGGATGTGAGTAGGAGGTCTGCCGAAGGTCGTACAAGTAGAAATTGGAGAGATGCAGGGGTAGTTGAACGTCAAAATGACAGGAGAGATTCTTATAGAAGTTCATAAGAGAATATACCCCAGAGGAGCCATGTTAACCAAGGGTTCGAGCACAGGAACCGCATTGACAGAAATGATCGCGGGTTCGAGAATCGTGGCGGTCGGAATAAGTTTAGAAATAGGGGTCCGAGGGACAATTTTGACCGAGGGGCGAATAATCATTGGAATAGAGGTAATCATAAAAATTTAAACTTTTTCAGCGTTCGATATGAGGATCGATCGCAGGTTGAAGAGAAACCTCCTATGAGGCTTTCCGCTTTACGGATGTCCCCTGTGGAATGTGGCCGAACGCAAATACACAGTTACCAAGCGTGAATGTTTAGCGGTGATTTGGGCTTTAAATAAGTTTCGCACCTACTTTGGTCCGCTGCCAGTAAAAATTACAACGGATCTTGCGGCATTAACAATACTCACTAATGGTAAAAATTTATCCAGCTTAATGATTAGATGGGCACTCAAGCTAGCCGAGTTTAATGTTGAATGGGAACATCGGCCAGGAGCTCAAAATGTGGTGGCAGATGTGTTGTCTCGGAACCCGGTGGAAGGTTTTGGGAATGAAAATATAGCTTGTGCAGTAATTAGAGATTTGGTACTTTCGTCAAGGGAGCAATTGATTTCAGAACAAAGACAGGACCCTGAGTTGGGACATATTTATCGTTATTTGAAAAACCCCGATGACAGCTCGGTAAATGCGTCAGTCTGTGGAAACTGGTCTCAAGATTTCAAAATCATCAATAATTTGTTAATTTATGCGAAGTACGCAACCACTCTCGGAGAAATGAGAGTATATATTCCACGGTCACTGCGAGGGTGATAATGCGCGAATTTCATGATAAGCCTATGGCTGGACACCTCGGTAGGAAAAAAACATATTTACGCGGGAGGAATGCTTGTTATTTTCCTTACATGAGGAAATTTATACATGATTATGTTTTGACATGTGATGCTTGTCAGAAGAATAACTATAAGAACGCGTTACCGGCCGGTCGTCTAATACCGATTATAAATCATTATCCAAATGAAATAATTTCATTAGATTTGTTAGGCACCTTCCCAGCATCGAAATCTGAACGATATAGATATATTTTGGTAATAACGGATCACTTTACGAAGTGGTTGGAAGTAATACCCCTCCGGAAAGGCTTCCGCAAAGATAATCGCCAATACCCTGTTCGAACATTATATTTCGCGATATGCAGCTCCAGTAAAAATGATAAGCGATAACGGTCCCCAATTTGTATCGGAAGTTTTTGAGCATTTAAGTAATAGATTAGACATAAAGTATGTCAAAACAGTTGTGTATAGACCTCAGTCAAATAGAAAGGAAAGAGTTAATCGTCAACTGTTACAAATGATTGCTACTTTTGTAAATAATAATCACGAAACCTGGGACCAGTTTCTAAGAGAATTTGCGTATGCCTTGCGAACGGTGGTTCACGAGACAACGGGAAAAACTCCAACAGAGTTATTTTTGGACAGAAAACTTATTACCCCGTTTCAAAAACTTGTGATGGTGACGAATGGCGCAGAATTTGTGGTTAGGAATATTGAAAAGTTGTCTGAGGAATCTAGGTAGAATATTAGAAAAATACATGAAAAGTGGGCGAAGTACTACAATAGGAGGAGACGCGAAGTTAACATTAAGGTCGATGATTTAGTGCTGGTTGAAACGCATCCCATAAGCTCTGCCAGTAAAAAGGTGGTAGCCAAATTTTTCCCCAAGTACGAAGGCCCTTATAGAGTTTTAAGTGTTTAAAATAATAATGTTGTAATTTGGAAGGCAGGTAGAAGAACTACGGTTAATATAGATCAAGTACGAATTTACCATCAGAGAAAAGGTGATGAGGGTGTGGGGGATGTTGATAGTTCAGTTAGCAGAGGATTAGAGTATCTTGGAGGATAGTCGATCTGGGTTATATCGGTCAAAGGGCTTTAGGAGTAGTGAGTCGGGTGGATGACAGGTAGAAACAGACCAGAGGTGCTGGGAATAAAAGTGACCAGAGAGGGATAACGGAGAACAAGCGCAAAACACCCAGTGATTTTAATGATGCAGCAAAAAGTAGACAACAGAAAAGAACGCGAAATCAGGAGACGAGGAGGTGGAAGCGAGCAGTCCCGGAGTCACTGTCCGAGGGTCCGAGCAGAAAAAGGAAACCTACAGTCCGGGAGAACAACAAGCAAAGGCTCACGTCCTCCATCGAGTTGACTGAGCAAGTCAAGAAAAGAGGTAGAATAGCAGATCACTACGGTGGACAAGTTCCAGCAGGATGTCGGCAGAAGCCAGAGGAAGAAAGGCCACTTCAGTGAAGCCAGATACAACAAGGAAGGTCAAGCCCATTGTAACGTATGCGCCCCCTCCCCCTTGAGACATCTGGGACTTGCTTCCCACGGCCGGGTCAGTTTTAGAAGAATGATGACCACACGTGCAAAACCACCTGCAGTCGCTAATATACTGCGACGGACGTGTCTTAATGAGCCCCTGCAACCTTTGACCCGAGGGAAACATTTCGCCTCCACCGGATGGGGGGTGAAAGGGGACGCGCGGACGTCGGTGAACCGCAGAGAAGGGAGAACAGCGAGAAACTTCGCCTGGAACGGACACCATCAAGATCCCTCCCTCACAAAATTATTTTGGACTTTAAAATCATCCCATAGTGAAACTTGTATATTAATGTAAATAATAGCCGTGACAATAAAACTAAATTATATTTCAAACACGCTACCATTAATGAATCAAACGTCACAGCATTAACGAAAGTGGTGCCAGCGCTGAGGATTAATAAAAAAATAATAGAGATTACCGGACCCGTGAGAGGAGGTAAATTGGTGATTCTGGTTTATTACGGGAGCTATGCAAACTGCACGTAGAAAAACTCAAGACGCATAAGCTTGGAAATAAGGATAAAACTATCCTTTAGAGAAAAGAAAAGCAACTCAGAAGGCCGAGATTTGATAGTGGATAAGCTATCCCATCAATAAAGAAAATCCTTTTGTGTGTGTTTTGAAAACTGAAATCATCTTTAAAGCAAGAAATGTCAACCGGATCTTCGGTATTCCCAAGTTCCAGCAGATAGTACTTCAAAAGGGGTGAGTACTGTTATATTTCTTGAGTTGTATTAGTTGCTTGCTAAAATTTCTACTACAAATTTTGAGATACTTAGTGTTTTTTCTTGCATGGGAACAATGTTATTGTGGTTCTAGAGAATTGTAAATACGAGTATTGTGTGCAACTTTTAGCTTAAGATTTATTGTGTTTTTAAGTTTCTTGATAGTTTTGATTATTTTACTGTGTTAAAATTTTCTTTGTTTGTTTCTGTGTTTGCATGGAACCAGTATTATTGTGATACTAGAGAGTAGTAAATATTGTGTGAATTTTAACAAATATATTGTGCTGATATTGTTCAAAAATGGCTTTTCTCGGAAAAGGGAAAAAGCAAGATATGTTATTACTCGCAGAGGAATTAGGGGTAGATGTCACGACAAACATGACTGTCCCTAACATCAAAAACGCAATCACTAACAGTGAGGGTTACGAAGAGGAATTCGTAAAAAATCTGTTTGAGACTATTATTGCAAATAGGAAAATTGAAGAGGAAAGGGAGAGAGAGAAGAGACCTTGAGATTAGCGGAGCACGCGTTGAAAGAGAAGGAATTGCAATTAAAATTTGATCTAGAAAGATTTAAAATAGAATCCGGACATAGTGTAAGCGATGAATCAACCGGCTGTATAAATCCCCGTTCTGTAACCTCGAATGTAAATTTAAGAAAATTAATCCCAGATTTTAATCCAAATCAGTCAGATATTAGTTTGTATTTGGTGATATTTGAACGTCAGGCTAAAAGGGCTTTAATTGAAAAAACAGACTGGGTAGGGCATTTATTAGGTTTGTTACCTTTGGATATCGTGCAGTTCATTGCTCGCGAACCGGAGGAACAAGCAGAAAATTATGACTATATTAAAAAATTATTACTTACTCGATTTAAGTTAAGTCCGGAAGTCTTTCGCCAGAGATTTGTTCAACACCAAAAGAAATCGGATAGTACCTGGAAAGACTTCACCTTTGAAATGACTAACTATTTAGAGGAGTGGCTAATCGGCCTAGAGATCGAGTCGTTTGAGGACCTTAAAGATTTAATGGTTGTCGACCAACTAAAAAAACGCGCGTATGCTAGTATGAGAGAACATTTCTTAGATGATTGGGCGAATCTCAAATCATCTACTCAAATAGCCGAACTCTTTGACAACTACGAGGATGTCAGGAAAATAAATTCAAAAACCGCGGATAAATTCAGCAGGAACGAGAGAAATTTGACAACTTCCGGGTTTAGGGAGAAGACTAGGTTCGGGGAAATTCCCCCTAAACCAGTGGTTTCTCTTCCTGAGGGCGATAGGGGGAGAGTTTTCGAAAGACGCGTGATACAAAAATGTTTCCATTGCAACCTGCCCGGACATATAAAAGCGGGATGCCCGAAATTAAATAGGAATAAAGCAACGGAGTCTCTCAATAATATAGAAGGAAATGGGAACTCCGATTTTCTTGGTTCATATGTAACAAAGGGCTCTGTGAATGGTCAAGAAATAGATATACTTAGGGATACGGGGGCAACAATAGATTTGGTGTGTGCTAAATACATTAATTCTTCTTCCTTCTCCGGTGAAAAGGTCTGGGTTAAACAACCGTTAAGCTCAGAATTGGTTTGCTTACCCTTGGCGGTCGTGGAAATTTCCGGAAACTTCGGAACGGTGCAAACTAAAGCAGCAGTTTGTGGTAATCATTTAAATCAACACGGTCGGTATTTGCTCGGAAACAAAACGGCCGAATTAATAAAAGAAAATTTAGGCTATGATTTTCTTTCAGTTGAGGTAGTCAATGCTGTTCAGACAAGGTCTCAAACCATAGCGGCTAGAAAAGAAATAGAGTTAAATAGCTGTAGCGATAGGAAAGGGGAAGATGAGGCTATAATTCTTTCTCCGGAGGCAGAGGATCAAATTTTAATCCCTGAACTGCAGGAATATGTTCCGGAGTTAGAACTGCTAAAGGTTACTCGAGATGAGTTAATTGAAGCTCAAAAAAATAGCGAGGATATTAAATCATTGTATGAACAGGCAGTCAGTCAGGTGCAGGCAATAAATAAGGCTTATTCTCTAGAAAACGGGTTACTCGTCAAAAAACGCGAGGATAAGTTAGGTAATGTGGCTAAATTAATAGTAGTGCCAGAAAGGTTCCGTGAGCAAATTAAATCGTTGTGTCATGAAGGAACCTCTGCACATCTGGGGGTTACGAAAACTAAAGACAAGTTAAACCGATATTTTTATTGGCCGAATTGTTATAAGGATATAGAAGCGTACGTAAAAACTTGCGATCAGTGTCAGAGGGCTGGGAAGCCAAATGAGAAAAAGAAAGCTCCACTAAAATTGGTCCCGGTTATTCAGGAGGTTTTTACTAAGCTAAATATTGATGCATGTGGGCCTCTCCCAATCACATCTAATGGGAATCGATACCTTATTACGGCCATATGCATGTCATCAAAATTCCCTGAAGCTATCCCGGTGGCTGATATCAGTTCGGTTAGTGTTACAGATGCTCTCTTAAATATCTTTAGTCGTATGGGTTTTCCACGGGAAATACAATGTGACCAGGGTACTTCCTTTACTAGTGCTCTGACTACCGAGTTTTTTGAAAGATTCGGAATACTTGTCCGGCATAGTTCTGTGTATCATCCTCAGAGTAACCCTATTGAGCGATTTCATCGAACATTGAAACGACTCTTGCGAGTCTTATGTTTAGAGGCAGGCTCCGAATGGGACAAACATCTTCCGTCTATTCTTTTAGCGTTGCGAACTGTGACTCACGAGAGTACAGGGTATACTCCGTCAGAGTTGGTGTATGGGAAAAATTTGCGGACTCCAGAAACATTAGTAATGGAACATTGGATGGAACCGGAAGAAGAAAATGATCTCGTCACTGAATATGTGTTTAAGTTAATTAATAGATTAAAAAGGTGTCAGGAGGTAGCTATAGATAAAATGGAAGAGATGCAAATTAAGAGGAAAACTTGGTATTATAAAAATGCAGTAAAACGCGAATTTAAGGAGGGAGATTTAGTACTTGTTTTGGCTACATCTCGAGCGAATAAATTAGCAGTACAGTGGATAGGTCCTGGGACGGTTTTAAATAAAATTTCCGAAACAAACTATTTGGTAGAAATTCCCGGCAGACGAGAAACCTCTCAAATCTATCATATAAATATGCTAAAACCGTATTATAAAAGGCCGGAACATGTTAACTTAATTACCGATGAAGCACACCAATCTCTCGCAGACCAGGATTTAGAAATCCCATACTTAGAAAACAATTCCATCATTTATGATTTCGAGGATGTCATCCAGGCTAGCGAGTTAAACAAATGTCTTCAAGACACACAAGTTAATCAGCTGCGCGAATTATTAAATAAACATTCTAAATGTTTCTCAAATGATCCCGGTTTAACTAATCTGGTTGTACACGAGATCCAGTTGATTAATGATAAGCCAATTAGAACGAAGCCGTACCGAATGTCGCACCGACAAAATGAAATTTTAAAAAACGAAATTAATCGAATGTTAAAATTAGGAATCATTGAGGTAGGAGAATCGGATTATATGTCCCCTATGATTTTAGTTGAGGTACCTGGCAAGGATCCTCGACCTTGTGTCGATTATCGGAAATTAAACGGAATTATTAGAACGGAGTACTTTCCTCTACCCAACATCGAAGAACGCGTAGAACAGGTCTCCTCCGCTAAATTTATTACCATTTTAGATTTATCTAAAGAATATTGGCAAATTCCTCTGAGTAAAACTGCACAACGATACGCAGCTTTTTGTACTAGTTTTGGTACTTACTGACCCCTAAGAATGAGTTTCGGATTAAAGAATGCCCCATATTTTTTTAGTAAACTCATGGCAGGATTACTAAACGGTCTAGAGCATTTCGTTGTCCCTTATCTAGACGATATCGCTATCTTTTCGGATACGTGGGAATCACATCTTAAACATGTGGACATAGTCCTGCAAAGAATAAGGAGATCCCAATTAACAATAAAACCCTCGAAATGTAAGTTTGCACAACAGAATGTCAAATTCTTAGGTCATGTGGTGGGTCAGGGGTTCCGCACTCCTTCCGAGGTCAAAGTTCAGTCTGTTCTTGAGTTCCCTACCCCTCGTACAAAAACACATATACGAGCGTTCCTTGGTTTAGCGGGGTACTACAGTAGATATATAAATCAGTTCTCGGTAATAGCCGCACCGTTGACAGACGCGTTGAAGGGAAGGCAAGACGCGGGGAGGTTAATTGGACAACCGACTGTGAAAATGCATTCCGAGATTTAAAAAAGAAGCTAACTGATAAGCCCGTCTTGTACTCGCCAAATTTTGAACGGGAGTTTATCGTTCAAACCGACGCTCTGATTATGGCATGGGGGTGGTGTTAACTCAATTAAATGACCAAGGGAGGAGCACCCAATCCTTTATCTGAGTAAAAAATTTTCAGATGTTGAGAAACGATATTGTACGACCGAGAAGGAATGTGCTAGTATTGTGTTCGCAATTAAAAGGTTACATTATTATTTAGATGGAAATTCATTTTTAGTTATGACCGACCACAACCTTTAGTATGGTTAAATAAAAACGTTAGTTCTAACCCTAGATTAATGCGATGGGCTTTGGCATTGCAACCATATAATTTTAGAATTGTACATCGATCGGGTAAAAGTCATAAAAATGCAGATAGTCTCAGCAGATCAGCGATCGATGATTAGGAATTGATAGTCATGTTTGTTTGTCGTGATTATTAGTTGTGGAATATTGTTAAATGTAAATAGTTAATAAATGGTGTCAATCATGTGTATTTGCTAATGATTAGTAATTGTCGGTAAATAATGTTCTTACTAATACTGAAATTAATTTTGAATGGATATGAATGTTAAAAGGATCCACACATGGAATGTAATAATATTGAATTGCTTAATATGTGTAATACCTTGGGTTTATTATGGATCTGTCTTATTATTTATTAGTATTACCCGTTAATGAGGATATTGGGAAGAATGTTTTATGTGCAAGATGGTACCTTAAGCATATTATAGCAACATGTTTTTTATTATGATTTTAATAAGTACTGTGTATGAGTGTTTAGACTTTTAATAATATGAATACTTCTTATATTGGTCATGATTATTCTTTCGTGATTAGCATTTGTGTAAGTTCCCTTGCAAGAACACTCACTCGCGGTAAGCATTTCGAATTTAATTGTAAGTTTATTAGATTTAATTACAACTCAGAAATATGACAGCACTTATTCAAAGGAATATTTTCCCTGTGTGTCCGACAACTCCAAAGGTCAGTCACCTCGGTTACCATTATCGACCCTGAACTTTTCTTTACGAAAAGTCTGAAAGAGGAGAGGAAAAGTTGTAACGTATGCGCCCCCCCCTTGAGACATCTGGGACTTGCTTCCACGGCCGGGTCAGTTTTAGAAGAATGATGACACACGTGCAAAACCACCTGCAGTCACTAATATACTGCGACGGACGTGTCTTAATGAGCCCTGCAACCTTTGACCCGAGGAAACATTTCGCCTCCACCGGATGGGGGGTGAAAGGGGACGCGCGGACGTCGGTGAACCGCAGAGAAGGGAGAACAGCGAGAAACTTCGCCTGGAACGGACACCATCAAGATCCCTCCTCACAAAATTATTTTGGACTTTAAAATCATCCCATAGTGAAACTTGTATATTAATGTAAATAATAGCCGTGACAATAAAACTAAATTATATTTCAAACACGCTACCATTAATGAATCAA
>BMAO01000892.1:0-150296 GCA_019973975.1 Trichonephila clavata
GTCGTTTAAACCGACACTGGATGAATCCATTTTGACGATTTAAATTCCGGAATTACTTCTAGTTAAAAAAAGATTGATTAAAAACGTTAAAATACATAATCGGTCTACTCCTGTACGCCATCTATCGTTTAGTGAATCCGAAGAATAGCAGAGGGAAAGATTTCAAAGTCCGTTCTTTTTAAAACTACCATCCATTTTTCCGTACCAAAAGCAAAGTATGATGTAGGAATCGGCCAGACCATACATTTCGAGGGGATACGGAATAATTTTATCACAAAATAACGGTGCCTTGATTTTTTCGTATACTATTTTTTAATAGAAATGAATCAATTTTGACATTTTCCTGAACCGCATGTTCCAATACTTCTACATATTTTTTCTTAAAGATTTGAATCACACGTACAATGGTTCACACTACTCTGAAGAGTTAAGATACGATTAATCTCATAAATGTTTCTAAGGGAGCGACAAGAGAATAGTTACGCAACGGTCACTTACTTTAGGTGAAATTGAGAAATTACCAAAGCGAACACAATACACTTTTTAATAATAAAAAAGTTTCAGAAGACAGTAATATCTAAAGAACTTAATGATTTGTTTTTTAATTGTATTATTAAAATAATTCTAAAAATAAAAAGTCCAATTAAAGAGCCGTTTTTTTTTTAAAAAAAGATGGTTAATGTGTAGAATAGGTGGCCCTTGGTAAAACCCTTTTTTTGTGGTGACCAGAATCCGTCCCCAAATTATTTATATGCAGTGATAGATGTTCCGAGAATTAAGAAGCGAAGGCGAGTTCATTCTTGTATTTAGATCAGCGGCCTTCAAACCCGTGGTTCACGTGCCATATACTGCCCGCAACAAACATTTTTGTTGCCTGGCCAATAAGTTGGCGCACAATTACATATGATATTACAAACTGATGAGGAATAAAAATAAAATAGGCAGAATTCGCTGAACGTTTTTTTTTAAAGTCATATTCTATGTTTTGCTATTATTAAACAAAATGCGTAAATTTATTTCGTATTCAAAAATATTTTTAAACATTATAAAAACCCCCAGCCCGTTATATCATACGAAATTGACATGCCTGATCTAGATAAACATCGCCAAATGTAAGATGCCCCTTTCCCAAGACAAGAGACTTTAACCGTTTTATGTTTCTTGAATCATTCGGAACAAAATTAGTATGGAAATGAAAATATGAAATTTCACAGCAACACTTACCCTGTATTGAGCCAGATGATCCGACACATCGATCCTATAGCAAACGTCTTGATGGTCTTCATACAAAATACAAGACTTTGCATTGTTTTCTCCTAGGTCAACTTTAGTTTACTGGCATTCTTCTCATAGTGCTTTGATATTAGTTCATTGACTATCACAAATCCATTAATCCAGGAGATCGATAATGCATCTGATTTAGATGTTTGATGAATGTTCTCTTTTCAACCAACTTCCATCATAAAAGACACTGCTATATCAAGAATTCGCGTTTTAGTTCATTGATATATTCTGAATATCCAGCAACAACAGGGATTTTGCTAAGTGACATCTGCTTAGCATTTCTTCCTTGCAGACATTTGAAATTTTTATTAGACATTGTATTTAAATTTATATGCATGCAGAATTTCTATAATGATGAGTAGTCAAGTTCTAAACTCAACGTCTCTTGCTTGTTTATCTCATGCTTACATCGAATAGTGTGCTAGAAAGTTGATGTTGGTCAAAATTTCTTGATACGATTTGGTATCAACTAACTTTTTTGAAGAGACTTTATCGCTTTCTTTTGGGTGAAAATAGCACATGTGTAACATGTAATTCATGTGTGAAACCATTTATTTGATCAGGACAAAGTTTAAAAAATGCCTATGACAATAAATCCATAGAGAAATCTGTAATCAGACTATTTAAGTTTCAGTTCCCATCATAATGTACTTTGGTATATCATCGAAATCTTCAGTTTTATCTTCAATACTTGAAATCAGAGCATTTATATTCTAAAATCTCGTTGCAGTACAGCAAAGGATGATGTTCGGATTTATTACTTTTACTAATATTCCCATCTCTTTGAGACATTATATCTCTTAGCAATCCAAATACATTTTGGTCACGTAATTTTCTCAACAGGAAAAAATGAGCAATTGCAAAGTGCAGAGCTTCTTAGTTAATTAACCTTTGTTTAAAACAAATAATTGTCTTGGAAAAAAACACATTTACATCAAAACTTAGTTAAGCAGTTATAACTCGAAAAACGTAGACAGAAGTGAAAGTAGAAGTTAATAAATATTTCACTAAGAAATTGATTAATTCAAAAATATTTCCATCAATATATATAAAATTTAATAATGGAAAAATGATATAAAATTTAAGTGATACTACCCTCTTCTCTTTATTTGTCTAATTTTGAGACTGACAACCCCCCCCCCCCAAAAAAAAAAAAACTATAGGATATTAGATCTGAAAAAAGGGAAGCCAAATTTCCGAACATATGGACTGCAGAATTATGCAAAACAAATAGGTGTCTTTTTAGTGTACTGTGTAACCTTAAACGGTTATACGAATTGTAATTACTGTCTAAGAGATTACTCTAGTATAATTATTTTAACTAGAATAATACATGTAAGAAAACGGAAATCAATTTCTTGAACCTCGTTGAGAAGTCATCAGAACCCCCAGCCAATCAACATGACCAAAAGAAGAATAGAAAGGAAGTCATTTTATTTTTGTTCAGCATCGCACTGTGAAGCAACTCGAGGTTTATTGGCCATGATCATCGTAATATTGAACCTAGGACATGTGACGAGAACGACACCTGAGTGGGCATCCCCCTTTTTCAAATTTCCACTACACGCCAACTTCAAGACATCGAACAATGACAGATTAGTGTGCACCAGCACATCCAGATGGTGGGTCTTCAGTGGCACCAGGTCTTGAACTCACGACTCTGGCAATGGGTTCGTAGCTGTGACAACTCGGCTATTACGTCCACAAAGGAAAATCATAAATGATTCGAGAACGCTTCTTTTTTTCCCCTTCTTCTGAAAACGAATTTGGGATAAAAAAGGAGTAAATATTATTTTTCTGATAGCCCGTATTACTTAATAATATGAAAATCTCATATTTCAATAATTTATCGAATACGTTTCTACATTTGATTCAACAAAGCTGTGGAGCTATACTGGACATCAATGATAATTTCGTAACGTAAAGTCATAATCAAATGGCGAGAATCATATTTGAATTCGTTCTTCAATCTCTCAACTTCCCCTTCATTTCACTTTGGATCTTTTTTTTTTTTAACATTTATAAGTCTCGTGCACCACGCAATGTGTCACACGGGGGCATACAACACAGACAGAAGAAAGGATTACAACAAACATCTATGCCTTGTCCGGGATTCGAACCCAGTCCCTACGGCACCTCAGTCAGCTTCACTAACTACTATACCGGATGGGCGACACATGGGATATTTGAGATGAAATTCGATTTAAACTATTTACTCGTAACTCATAACACTGTAGCTGCGGTATCCTAATGGTTATGGACATGAACTCGTCGCCAGTGTGTCGCGGTTTCGAGTCTGGTGCCAATGAAGACCTGCCGTGTAGAGAGTGATGATTCACGTTAAATCTGCTGAGCTAAAAATCCTCCTTTTGGCGAAGTAGTTGAAGAAGGGTACCAGAGCTCAGGTGTCATCCTCGTCACTTGATCTTGGCTTTGAATTTCCGTCACAATAGCCCTCGTTTTGCTTTTCAGCGTGAAGTTAATAAACACTTACTCCAGATTAGAAGACTGACAATGTTGAATAAAAATCTATAGTTAAAAAAGGATAAAAAAAACTTATTTTTCTTTAGTTTTAATATTACGAAAATTTCTACTATAGCAGTATATAACAATTATCAAAACCTAATCAATGAAAATAATATGTTTCGGACAAAATTTTATTTAAATCTTACTTGACAACTTAGTTATAAAAATAACATATAGCTAAGTAAAATATCTATGTATTACCAAAAATAATAAAAAAATAATTTTTTAATTCCTACTGTTACTTCACTCTTTCCCTATATATATACAGTTCAAATTTTCAAATGTTTATAAAATATTTTCTATTCATCCGTTCAAGTTCAAATACCTTTTCTAAAACTTATAGCACTTGATGTTAATACATTTTTTTTTTCAAATATTAATTCATTAAATTAAAAAATGAATAAATAGTAACAAACAAAACAGAAATAGTCCCACACCATGTATAGGAAGGAAAAGGGAAATTGGAAGGAAAATCACTTTCTATTTTGTCACTTAATATTGTGATTCTGTCATATGCATATACATATTTATATTATAATTGTAAGTATTTAATAAAAAGTAACTAAAATAAAATATTTCTTTGTTTTGACCAAGTATGAATTGACTTAATTTTTTTATATTACTTTGTTTTTTCTCAAACCTAGCCTAATGCGTCACTTTGAATGAAGTAAAGGTTTCTCTAAAGAGAGAGATAGAGTTATATGTTCTTTCTCTTATATTTAAAAATATTCCTAAATGTTTTCTCATAGATCTAAAAAATACCCCAAATTAATCATTAATTTAGACAAAAAAAAATTTTCAGATATAGGATAAAAAAATGTAATTCCATAGAAATATCAGTGGGATTTTTTTTGGAAGGGGAGGGGAGTTGGGGCTTCGACGTATTCACTTTATTGAATTGAAATTTATGCATTAATTATTTCCATATTTTTATGAAAATTCAAACTATCCTTAATTTATCTTACAATCCGATGCAACTTTCTGTCTTACACTGGATATTTTTCCAAAAGCTGCATTGCTAAATATTAAAAACCAAAAATGTCTGACTAGTATCAGTTAACGTTATCAGTTTTATTTGATGGAAGAATTTCAAACCAGAGGCGTGAATATTATATATGGCGTTTGGTATCAAATGCATAATTTCGATGATTTATTTCTCAAATAAGGCGAGAGTTTTTGTTTAATAAAACAGTCACAAGTGTAAAAAAAACCGTTATTACAGTAAAATATTTTTTAATTGCTATGAAAGGAATTTTTGAGCCTGAAGAATCTAAATAGCAGTTGTATGATAAGTAAGGAAGACGTAGCAAGCTATAGTCGGTTTATTTTTTTAGATATCAAGGTAATTTTGTAAGATGATGAATTATTTCCAAGCAATTCTCTTATCAAAAATAAAGTTTAAAAAATTTGTGAAAAGAAAACAAAATCGGAGTAATTATTCACTCAGCTAGACTTCCTTTAGGTAAAAGAAGACAATTACTATTACGTGACGGGGGGACAATTAATTTTAATTTAATTTAAATTATTTTAAATATTTTTTTCTCAAAAATCTTTACATCAATTTCGCTCCCATTCGTTTTTTTTTTTTTTTTTTTTTTTTTTTTATGCATTTGAGAAATCTACGCATTGAAATATATTAAATGCCATATTTTTACACTGCATACTAATCTGCTATTCTAGACTGATAAGATCAAGTGAACATTTTAAACACACAAAAAAGCACAAATGTAACCTTTCTTATGTAAATAATTTATTGCAGAAAAGTATATTTTATAATTTAGTGATATTCAAAAAACTATCAATATGCACTGCAATGTTGTGTTATGAGATATTCATTAGAAATCTTTTTTTACTATCATACTAATATTCAATAAAAAAAATCTGGAAACTATTAATAATATAAATGGGAAATTTATTTTACTTTTTTGATTTATATTACTAGTATGTCTGCAATTAAATACAACACCGTATATTTCTCCTATAATTGCAATATATTCTCAGAATCAAGTAAAAACTTTAGGAGTGTTAACTGAATAATAAAACCCACAGATGTAATCTTTTCCCGGTACACAGATAAGTGTGCATAATATATATAATTTAATTATGTAATTTCCAACCAATATGTGCAATGCATTATAACTTGTTAAAATAAATTATTCATGAGGAAGTCTCTTTATACGTATATCATACCTTATAACTATATTCAATTTTTAAACAATATTATACAGGAAAATGTCCGCAAAATACAAATTAAATGTTAAAAACTTTCTCTGCATATGTATATCTTTATGACTTCTATCTTTTTATAAAACTTACTGTACAGAAAGATAAGGAATAAATATGCATTAAGTTTTATTTTGTGAAAAGTTCTTATCTTAATATTAGCATGTGAACTTTTATCCTTGAATTTAATTACGTTGAAGTAAATTGATTTTTTTTCTTAAAAAATATTAATATATTACATTCTATATATGAAGAAATAAATATATCTTGTACTTAATCTGTTCATCAAAAAATTTACATTTCACAGGAAAAATGTCGAGTTAATTATTATTTTACTTTACTAATTTAAATGCATCGTTATTTTTGCAGAGGATGGTTATAATAAGCTATGGACTATATTATTAAATTAAAATTGAAAGTTTAATTATGCTTCTAAATTAAATTAATCAAAGTAGAATCAATATCATTGCAACTTGTAGAACACAATATTCCAGCAAAAATGCAATTTTATTTTTCCACACATGTATTTCACCTCAAATATTAACACGTGTCCTTTTTTTTAATAAATTATAACAAAATTTTTTCTAATGATAAGTTTTGCAGATAAAGTAATATCACAAAAAATTTCTTTAAAATATAAATGACATAAACTATTTGTATTGAACTTTATCTTGTTTTTGTAACTCACCTAAAAATACTACAATTTATTGAAAGCACAAAATTTTTTTTTTTCAATGAAGAAAGAAAATCTACATAAAATGTCAAATTTGAGATCATGTTAACTCCACTAAAAGCTTTGGTCGATAAAAAGATATAAAGTTCGGACACTAAACCACTAGAAAAGAATTTGCGACTTTTCTTCGTAGATGACCCATGCTAACTGTTTTTTTCCCACTACTTTTTTTCTATACTTCAGATCACGTTAACTCTGTCGTGGCTCAAAGTACTCACATTGGCATGACATGGAAGTTTGGAGAAAGGGGTGTCGAATCAGGCGTCAGTCCTTGTCACTTGATCGCGTTTCAAAATTACGAGGTCCGTTCGCCAATAACCCTCACGTTACGTTAGAGGACGAAGTTAATGAGTACTCACTTATTCCTAAACTTCTTGTATTTTCTATATTCCAGTTTCAATACTCATTATACCATTATTCTATCATACTGAGTAAATAAGTTTATATTCATAAACTTGCTATTTTAAATTTTAGTCTCATATTCTTATTTCTTAATATTTAACCTTACAGTTCATTTTATTTTTTGTTAAAATAATTTATAAAAATCAAAATTCAAGTTCGTGAGATCTAGAAGAATAACTTATTCTGATCTTTTTTATTATTTTAAAATGAGAAAAACTCTCTTAAATCTCGATTGAAGCCTTGTAAGAGATTATTTTTGTATTCCAAAATTTTACTTTACTGTAATTATAAGAGATACTTTTTCTTAATTCACATACGTTGTAGCTCGTAAGTGGCTAGGCTTAAGTAGCATTAATAGAATCGTCTATATTTGTACACACATGTTAAGGTATAGGACAAAATAATAGGAACACCCATTTAAAAATGATCGTTCTTCAACCATCCTTTAAATGATCACCGCGTGTTGCAAAAGTGTGCCACCTAGTGGCGGCAAAAGGGAAGGTGTCAGTCAAGCATTTGGCAATGTGAGAGTTGCATGAGAATATTCTGTTCCTAGCAAAGCGGGAATCATTCTGACCTTTCCGACGTGAAAAGATGCATGATAATTGGAACTCACCTCTCTCTGGGCCGTCCGTGTCCAGAACAACCAACCTTGTGGGTGTTTCAATAATAACTGTTTCAAGGGTTATGACAGCTTACACAAAACTGGGTAAGGTGTCTTGACACAACAGTTGGAGAACGTCGAAGTTGAAGAACCGTAACAGACGAGTGTTGATGAAGATCGTGGCCAAAAAACCGCAAGACTACACTGTCGCAGAAAACGTGCGAGATGAATACCCACCTTTAGAACCCTGTATCCATGACAATCATTCAACGGGAGTTGCACGCTGCGAACATTCATGCAGAGCAGCTACTCCAAAATTTTTCGTTTCGGCATGGAAAGCTATGAGGAGACTACAGTTGTGCCGATACCACCTAAACCTGACATAACTGCAAGTGGAACAAGTCATTTGGTGGGATAAGATCTCATTTATATTATTCCAGACCACTGGGCTTGTGTTCGACTATCGAATACCGGTAGAAGCATTTCATGTTGACTGCCCGGTTGTTACCGCGGAACTTGGAAGGGGTCTGTGATGCTGTGGGCTTCCCATGATTCGGGGCCTCTCGTCTCTCATGGTCTTAAGGGGAAATGTTCACAGATTACTGTTATCGAAGCATTCTCTCAGATCATCCTCTCCCTATGTTTCAGACTCTTTCCGATAGAATGTTCTTAGCTTCAAGATGACAATGCTCTCGTTTACACGTCTTAATGTGTTAAAACTTGGTTACATGAGCATGATGATGAAGTGGAACATCTAACTGGTGCCCCCAATATTCTCATCTGAACATGATTTAGTGCTTCTGTGATTTCTTAGAAAATAAAGGCCATGCTCGGTTTCCTCCTCCACGTACACTATCTTAACTCGAGACAGCCCTGCACTAAGAATGTGTACGAATTCCGATGAACTTTGTTCATTTATTAATCCCACGTCAAATACAATCTGTAATTCAGGCCAAAGGTGGCCCAACCCCTTACTAATAAAGATTTTTCTTTTTTCGCAGATGTCCCTCTTATTTTGCGCTGTACCTGTATGTTAGCGTATACTAATTGCAAGTGCTTCCAATACATAGAGCGATTTTTCTGTTAGTTAATTTACATTACTCCTTTAAAATATCAGGTAATGATCGTTATTTGTCGATTGTAAAGAGTAGATTTAGTTTCTAAATACTCATTTTTTTTCTATATTTGTAACACACTTTACTCGATGTTAGAACTCGATGAACGAGTGAACTTTATATAACATGAATAAATCGAAAAAACACATAAAATCAACTTCAGAATTCCCTAAAACGGTATTTAAAAGCGTGGAAGCATATAAAGATTACTGAAAAGCACAATGCATTTATTAAGAAAGCTCATGCACGCTTACTACTAGAATATATGAATTTAAGAAATGTTCATTTTTTATATAAATACATATTTATCAAAGTAAAAAAAAAATATGAAAAACGAAAGAAAGATTTTGAAATAACGTTATTTTCTTTTTATTATGACTGAAAGTTTGTCCATTCAATTATAGATACGTGTTTAAACATGAAATAATTTTCCGACTTACAAAAATTTGATTTAGGGCAAATAACTCGACCGCAGATTCAATATCACACTAAATATTTATTTTGTAATGACGTAAAACGTTTTTACATCTACTGTCTTAAGTAAATTAATTCTTTCCTTTTGGATGCTTATGTATTGGCTCGTCTATAAATAAATTGGCGAATATTTTAAAGAAATTGCGCCAAAAGTTTATTCATATAAAAAAACTAAATTTGAATTACATTTGATCATTTAAATAAACTTTGATGAATTTAACAAACAAAATCCAAATAATTTTACATAAACGAAATATGTAACAACTATTCATAAGGCTATTTGTTCATTTCTAAACAAAAAGACAGTGCCTACATAAAATATGCTTTTCTTTATGGAGTTATAATGGATCCCTTACTTTTGTACATACTTCATTACGTTCATTTCCTTAAAAATAAAAGTGCCAAATTTTAATCATTTTTTGTTGTTAATGCGAAAAGAAAAAAAATAAAGCATTTAAATTACAATATTGATGTTTTCGAGCCTTCTTGGTAGTGAGAGTGTTTCTTTTTTTTCCCAGCATTGGCTGTATATTCCAGTATTTGGCGATGTTTTTTTCGGTTTGGCAAAGTTGGTCGACGAGTTATACATTTATCAACTATACTCTGTTGAATTCTACATCTGTTAGAATTTTATTGATATCTCGAGTATATTTGAGGAAAAAGTTTTGAAAAGAAAGGAATTTGATCTGAAACAAGTAATATATATATAAAACATTAAGTCAATTCCTACTTAGGTCAACAAAAAGAACATTTTTATTTTAGTTACTTTTTATTAAATATTTACAATTAATGTAAATAAGTATACACATATGCCAGAATTACAATATTAAGTGACAAAATAGAAACAATTTGATTTTCTCCTTGCAATTTTCCATTTTTTCTTCTATATATGGTGTTGGACCACTTTTTTTGTTTTTGTTTTTTAATATTTATTTATTAATTAAATTTAATTATTCTAATAAAAAAGAACTCACATTCTCAGAAATTAGGCCACCCCAGGTGAAGTTCGAACCCACGACCTTTTGATTAGAAGTCCAACGCACTATTCATTGCGCTACAGGGACGCAACGAGCGATTTTCCTTTATTATTTTTGTGTGTTTTTTACTATTTATTCCCTTTTTAATTTAATTAATGCATTAATATTTGAGTAAACTGTTTTTACGTCAAGTGTCATCCACTACAAGTTTCAAAAACTGCATCTGTACGTCAGTCGTTGGCCGTTGCTTTGAGTACCATACAGGTGACAGTACGAGTTAGCTGGGTTCTACCCAACTTTGGAAAGAGAACACCCTAGAGGGTCAGAAGCCTCCCATCTCTCTACAATTTCCACCAACCTCACGAGAGCACTTGCGACTCGACGGCCATTTAGAGTACCCTCATGCCGCAAAGGCACTATACATTTACAAACATCCATGCCTTCTCCGGGATTGGAACCCAGTCCCTACGGCACAGCAGTCAACGTCGCTAACCACAATACCGGATGGGTGACGTGTTTGAACTTGAATGGATGAATAGAAATTATTTTATTAAGGATTCAATATTTGAGCTATCTAATATATAAAATTCTCCTGTCACAGTGTTTGTAACCAAACTCCTCCGAAATTACTAGACCGATTCTTATGAAATTTTGTGCTTATATTCAGTAGGTCTGAGAATAGGACGTTAATTATTTTTCATTCCGATATTGCAATTAGTTTAAAAGATATCAATTAAAAACTTTTAAACGCGAAATTGTTTTACCCCTGTGTGTTGCTTTTTTCTCCGTTTTCTTGGCGTCGAAAATCGGTTTTGCTCCAGATGTGTGACTTTTCTCTGTTCTACCGTCCAAATCACCCTGCTCATGGATTACAATAGAAAAATATATGTCTATAGCAAATCAAAAATCACCAAATTTGACGAGTGAAAAGTCCCCCCCCCCATTTTTTGGACATACCTTTAATTCAAAAATTCATATATTGGATCGGTTTATAAAAGAAAAACATCTTTGCAAAAAACTTAATATTTTTTTACTTCGTTATCATTATTTCAAATAAGTGACGTGCGATCAATGAAACGGCTAGACCGATTCTTTTGAAATTTTGTGCGTATATTCAGTAGGAAACAGTTGTTACCTGGGGACTTGATGTCATGCAAATTTATCGATGCAGTTTGCGATACCAACGAAGCTGTAAATTATCCAGCAGAGTTTTTGAGCTCATTGGATTTGCCAGGTATGCCACCGCACCATTTACAACTGAAGGTTGGATCTCCGGTTATTTTGCTTCGTAATTTGAACCCACCACGGCTGTGTAATGTCACGTGATCATTAGACAAGAAAAAATTGATTGAAAACGGTGTCGAAGCTAGCATTTTGAATGGCAAGTTCCGAGAATAAGATGTATTACTACCACCATTCCTTATTATTCCCACAGATATGCCAATTGAATTCAAACGGATTCAATTTCCAATTAGATTGGCATTCGCAATGACAATCAATAAGTCTTAAGGCCAGACGAAGTCTCTCTATGGCTTAGATTTGGGCGCACCGTGTTTTTCACACGGACCATTATACGCGGCATGTTCTCGCATAGATAAACCATCTAGTTTGTTTGTGTTGGCTAAAGATGAACTCACACTTAAAATATCGTACACTCCATTGCACTAAGAGACTGATAATGTTATTTTTTATTTGTCATAATTTGTGATAGAGATGTAATTTGAAATTTATTAGTTAAAATAATAAAAGTACAAAGAATTCAAAAAATGAATGTTTGGAGTTTTGTTACTTTTATAGGCCGTCATCGTTCACAGCTTTCCATTCCTCTTTTAGTCATGTACCACATCCCCACAGACTTAAAATGAGTTATTTTTTATTTGACTACCAAAATATTCACAATATATATAGAAATAATTTATATGGCAAAACAACGTTTGCCGAGTCAGCTAGTATATATATCTATATATATAAAGGAGAAAAGCGACTCACAACTGACTGACTGACTGACTAATCACGAAATCTCTGGAACTATTCAACCTACAGACTTTAAATTTGGTAGACATGTTCCTTTGATAGAGTAGACATCAGCTAAGAAAGGATTTTCCGAAATTCGAAACGCAAGGGGCATTACGGGGGGTTAAGGGCTTTAATAATAATTGTTTCCATGTTTAAACTACTTGATGTACAATCTTGAAATTGGGTAAGCGGATTCCTTTCAGAGAGTAGAGATCTGCTACAAAATGAGTTTGCTGAAAATCGACCCCCAAGTGGCGTTGCAGGGGCTTAGGAGGCGTTATAGATAATTATTTCCATTTTTAAACTATTTGACGCAATGTATTTAAATTTGATATATATATTCCTTTCGTAGAATAATGATCAGTTACAAAACGGGTTTTGTGAAAACAGACTTCTAAGTGGCGTTGTGGGGGATTAAGGGGCGTAATAAATAAATATATCCGTTTTTAAACTACTTCACCTACCTGCTTGAAAATTGGTAGGTAAGTTTCTTTCCTGGAGTAAATATCCGCTACACAATGGGTTTTGGGAAAATTGACCCCCAAGGGGTGTTGCGGGGGCGGGGGATTTAAGGGGCGTTATAAATTCCTATTTTTAAGTTATTAGACGTACAGTCTTGAAACTTAGTAAGCAGATTCCTCTCATAGAGTAGAGATACGCTAAAAATGGGTTTCGTGAAAATTGCCCCCAAAAGTGGCGTTGAGGGGACTTAAGGGGCGTTATAGATAATTATTTCCATTTTTAAACTATTAGACGCACAGTCTTTATATTTGATAAAGAGATTTCTTTCATGGAGTAGAGATCAACTATAAGAAAGTTTTGTGAAAACAGACCTCTAAGTGGCGTTGCAGGGGAATAAGTGGCGTAAGAGATAAATATTTTCGTTTTTAAACTATTTGGCCTACCTGCTTGAAAATTGGTAGGAATGTTTCTTTCATGGAGTAAATATCCGCTACAAAATGGGTTTGGAGAAAATTGACCCCCAAGGGGTGTTGCAGGGGGTTAAGGGCAGATATAAATAATTACTATTAGACTCACAGTTTAAATTTAGTCTTGAAATTTGGTTAGCAGATTCCTCTCATAGGATAGAAATACACTGCAAAATGTGTTTTGTGAAAATCGACCCCTAGGTGGTGTTGCGGGGGTTCAAGGGGCGTTATTGATAATTTTTTGCATTTTTAATTAATTGGACGCACAGTCTTCAAATTTTGATAAGCAGATTCCTTTCATAGAGTGCAATTCCCCTACAAAATGGGTTTTGTGAAAACAGACCCAGAAGTGGCGTTGCGGGGGCTCAAGTGGCGTTATAGACAGTTATCCCCATTTTTAAACTGTTAGACGTACAGTCTTGAAATTTGATAAGCAGATTCCTTTCGTAAAGTAGAGAACCGCTACAAAATGGGTTTCGCGAATATCAACTACCAAGTTTAATTTCGGGAGATTAAGAGGCGTAATCGATAAATATTTCCATTTTTAAACTACTTGATCATCCTGCTTGAAAATTGGTAGGCATGTTCCTTTCATGAAATAGAGTTCCTCTAACAAAGAGTAAAATGAAAATTGACCCCCAAAGATGTTTGCGAGGGGTCAAGAGGAGTTACAGAAAAAAATTACTGTTTTTAATTGTTAGACCCATATACTTGAAATTTTTTAAGCATGGTTTTTTTTTGTTGAATAGGGATCCACTAAGAATAAATTTTAAGCAAATCAAGTTCTGGGGGGCTGCAGGGGGTTACTGGGACGTATTGACAAAAAAAATTACTTTTTCGAGCTACAAGGACTATAATAATGAAATTTGGTTTGCATTTTTCTTTTGTTGAATTGAAATCCGCTAAGAGCGGTAATTTTGGAAAACGGCTCTCAACGGGATTACGGGGATATTTATAGTAAAACTTTTGCTTTTTAATGTTATATTTAGGCTTGAAATTTGGCTTGCATGTTCAATTTACGGAGTAGAGATCCACCGGAAATTGGTTTTGCGGGAATCCACTTGGTTTTTGAGTTACGAAAGAGCAAACATCATTCTATGCTTCAATTTTAGAGATTTTTAGAAAATACAAATTAGATGAGTTCTGCTCTTTTTTTTATCAACAGGTGACAGTTACAGGTATAAGTATATTTTTCAATTCAATCGAATTCTTAATGCTAGGACTAAGATATCAATAATTTATACATATATATAAGCAGTAAAAATTTATAAAACATCATGAAATACCCAGCGAAGCGGGCGGGTAACAGCTAGTATATGAATTCAGGAGGAGAGTGTACTGGTAGTAGAGACTGAAAAAGTAAATGAATTGATAGAAATATACATCTTAACATTGGATGCCTATCACTAAAGTAGCGAACTTAAAGGAATATATACTTGTGTCTCTAATTACTTTTCGTAAAACGCCAGTGAGGGAGCTGATGGAAGTTGTGTAGCTCATTAAATTGAACTCTGTTTTGTTATTTAAGTGTGTGAAAATCAAGAATTGAGGTAACAACTAAGTCTTCTCATCACCTAAAGTGTAATTCGAATTACAAGACCGAGGTAAAAAAAACTGTTGCCCGATTTTTATTGAAAGTTAATTAAATTTAAGTTATTACCAAATACCAATTTATTTAAAAACGAAATATTTATAAAATGACAAACAAAAGAAAATTAATCCATTTTTTTAGTTTTATATTCAAATAAAATAATTTCTAAGAGGAAAATAAATATCAACCTCTCACATATAAAGTTTCAAAATTATCCCTTTTTATTTAAATTTTGAAAAAAATGATGCAAATTTTACGGCCAATTAACTCTTAATAATCAGTTTCTATAACTAAAACTTTAGAAACCTCTGAAACACTTACATATGTTGAGCATTAATGTGTGCGTGTGGTGAAATTGTTTCTTTTAAATATTTTAAATTGATTTAAATTCAAATTAAGCAATTAACTTGTATATCTAAACTCTCATACTTGCCGAATGTGTGTGTGAGTTAACATATCTTTTCATCTTTATTAAAAGTAAAATACATATTAGAAACTTATTACCTAATAGTTAATTTAGGAACAAAATTTAGAAACTTTTCGTGAAAACTCATTACACATTACTCTTCAATTGTTTTTGTTCATGCTTTGTATGAGTACGCAGCAAATTTTATCATTTTTACAGTAACGGGTCATTTAATTTGTTGCGATATAAATAGGTTTTTGCAAAAGATGGATAAATTAAAGTTGATCTTTTTTGTTTCAAAGACATCACAAGCAACAATTTTACCTTTTTTTGTTATGAAGCAAATAAAAAGAGTTGACTAACCATAAACGTCACGCTTCACCAGTGGAGCATCAAGTCATCTCCCTGACGATATTCACTTACAATTTTTTTAACTCGGTTTATCATCACAAAAGCTCTTCCGATTAGTGATGTTTAGTTAAGCTTTAAAAATTTGGCTCAAAATATTTAAGTATTACACAATAGGGTGCATCACGATATTATGAAGAAAAATAAATTTTTATTAACTGGAGTCTACTTATGTGGAAAAGTATTCTGCATTATAAGGTAAGGAGAAGAAAAATCTGAAAAAATAATTTCAAAAAAGAAGGCAATTTTTCCAAAGAAATTAAATTTTTGTAAAAATGGAAAAAGACCTTATTATGGTTAGATGATTTTAGACCAGTGCTTCTCAAACTTTCAATATTTGCGACCCAATATTCAATCATAATTTCCATTGTGCCCTACCCCCTTTCATACAATAACATTGTATTGAATTCAATAATATTATACTTTGACGCAAATCTACAATACGACTTTAAACTCTTAAGTGACACCGGTGTATATAAACGTCTAGCTGAGCCAAAGCATTAATTTCTCCGGACGTACATATACGTCTTTCCGAAGTATGATTTTTCTGTGCACTGGTATTCATAAAATTATTCCGAAGGCTTTAAAACGCAATAAAAGAGCCTCGACAGTGTTTGCGAAAGATTTACTTATTTCAGAGGATTTATTTACTTATTCCTTTTCCCTCCGCCTCCTCCGAATACATCACATGCTCGCACCTTCGTGGAAAACGGTAGCATTGGGATGCAAATCTTTAGTTTTAATCGGCAGATAAATGTTAATTTTTGTGTATAATTTAATATGTGGTAAGCCCATGGTGTCTCTGGTAATTATTAAACTTGTTCTTAACTTATTAATGTTAAATTAATTATCAAAGACATTGCGCAGTACTGATGCACTTATAAGTGCATTATATCAGTATAAACGTGTATTTTATTCTTTATTATGTCAGAACGTATTTTGTTAGGTTACTTTCAGTAATTTAAAAATTTTTTTAAATAATCTTTTATTTTCAAATTTTTAATATGATCGCCCTCTTGAGGAGTTATCATGGCCCACTGCTTGAAAAACGCTTTTTTTAGACTCAAAATAGAATTATTTTTCTGCAATACAATCAACCATAAGCTGCTATTATTGATATAATAACAGTTGTGTTAGTACTATGAACATTGCTTTATTTCATAATCCTAGCTCTCTCTCCACACATTGTTGAATCAGTTCGATCCAAGCTTTTCCCCGTCTTCCGCTTTATCGTGGGGGGACTGAAATTTATATAGTAAGGTTTTATTATTATTGTTATTATAAATTTAATACTAAACAAGCTTCAAATGTACTTGATGTTTTTTTCTTGCAACAATTTAGTTGGTTTCTTCTCCTTGTAATAAATGCTAAAAAGTACTAAAATACCTCTTTTTCTTTAACATGACTTATAACCTGTTTTTGACCTTATTCTTTAAAAAAAAGCTCAAATACCTAAACTTCATTCCGCTTCTGGCAGTATTTAGCATATAAACTTTTTCGATTCCTACTATTAGTTCACTCTCTCCCTATATATATGTGTGTGTGTGTGTGTTTACAATCGTTAATAAAATACTTTCTATGCATCCATTCAAATTCAAATATATTTTTTAAAATTTGTAGCGGATGTTTTTTTTAAAATAAATTCATCAATTAAATTTAAAAATGAAAAAAAAAAAAAACTAACAAACAAAAATAATAGTCCAACAGCGTATATAGAAAGGAAAATTGGTTGTTGCGTCCCTACAGCGCAATGGATAGCTCATTGGACTTCTGATCCAAAGGTTATGGGTTCGAATCCCACCTTGAAGGGTATAATTTCTGAGAGTGTGATTTTTTTTTTACTATTCTATTTTATTAGAATATTTAAATTGAATTAATGAATAAATAGTAAAACAAACAAAAAAAAATAGTTCAACACCATATATACCAAATGAAATATTGCAAGGAAAATCGCTTTCGATTTTGTCGCTCAATAATGTGATTCTGTCATATGTATAGACATATTTATATTAATTGAAACAATTTAATCAAAAAGTAACTAAAATAAAAAAATTTCTAGTTGACCCAAGTACTAATTGACTTAATTTTTTTTATATTACTTGTTAATTTTATTTTTCCAATTCATTAGTGTATCAAGGAAAATCTTTTTCGCACAGGCAGTTTTTAAAATTCTGAAAAAAATGTTTTTATAGGTCCGCTTTATTATACAATGCAATAGAAGGCACATTGAGTTATATCTTTCCGAATGTTTAAATTTAATTTTTCAAAACCCTATGTCATGTAGAAGATTTACAAAATGTTTTGCTACAAGTCACGTTTCATAAATCTCATACATAAAGAAAAGTGTTAACTATAATAAAAAAAAATATTTTACATAAGTTGACACATATAAATCATTGCAATTGTCAATAAATATTCGAGCTCATTACCTTCTTTTTCATTTGTGTAAGATTTTTAATGCAAAAAATTATTGCACGCAAGAAAAAAAAAAAAAAAAAAAATTGGCAGTTATAGAGACTGCCGATAGAAGTGAAAACTTAGAACTTTTAGTATTAAAATTTGAAATTTCATAATGTTTGAATTAAAATTATCAACATAAATCTGGTTTTCACATCTATTGACACTCCGAGCAACAATTATATGCATGTTTATATGGTTTTTTATTATTCAAATATATTACGGGCTGTACAAGATCATGACAAAATATAAATACAATTCAATTGAAATAACAATTAATATACAATCATATTATTTATGGATAGTATTTGTATTTGCTTAAATTTCAATGCACTTGATTTTTAACATTATTTTAATTGTTTGCATCTTTGTCATCATTAATTTTAACAATACTCAGACTTTTTGTACTTTCAATTATTTCATTTTGTTCTAAAAAAGATACAATAGGCTTATGGTAACTAAAGTAAGAAACCGCATCGATCGTCATTTTATATTTTGTAATACTGAGTTTTCGATCATTGGACATATTTAAATTAAGTGTTCCATTTAGAAATTCAATTAGTGGTAGATTTTTATCATCTGCAAAGTTAATGTTGAAGTCTTCACTTAAATTCATCGGTACACTATCATATATTTTTCGCCAAATCTTTTTTCTAGTATATCAGAACCTTCTTTTGTATAAATCATCAAATTCTGGAATAAAAATTTATATATCTGTCTGATAGATTTTCCAGGCGAAATATAAACGGCAACCATTAATATGTTTTGCCCATTCTCGGAATCGCAACGAGCAATGCACAGCACACACACTGAACTTTTAACTAAATCCCTTCAATTTTACTTATAAGATATACACAGCACTATACGTTAGCTATATAGCTACAGATATACTGCAATAAGCATGTCGGGTACGCGAACGCACCAGATTTCACCCATCCAAAATGTGTCTAAGGCGAACAGCACACTGCGCATGCACCAGTCAGAGCATGTCGGTGACACGAACCCATAAGATATTCCCCTACCAAAAAGTGCCGCCGCTAAAGAAGTTTTTCACTTGAAAAAAAAAATTCTTAATAATTACTATGAAATTAATAAATGAAGAAATATTCTAGGGAAAATCATGCAGGCAGCTCTCTTTCTTACAAGTTATTTATACCAATTTTAAATTACTCTGTTCAAAATAGTCTTCCGTTTCTGAAAAACCTATTTAATCCAACATTATTTCTGTAGGGGATTGACATCATATAATTATGATAGGTCTATTATAAAATCTTGGCTTCGGTACCATCGTTTATAAATTAAAAAAAAAAAAATACGGTTTTATCACATTTTAATATTTATGCAGAACTGAGCACTGCTATAATGCAGTAATTTCTGTAAAATCTGTTTATTCGATAACTCAACGTTTGTTTGATTATCAAGAGTTATATAAAGAATTTGAAATTATCTTTAACCGGTTTTAAAATAGGGTTTGTGACAGATTTGGTTATTTCTAGTGATTGTAGTGACTGTGGTACAGACCACAATAAACAATTTCGCTTATTATTTAACAATGACGAATGTAGTTATAGAGCTAAATATTATATTTTTTCATTTGTAATTTTATTTTTGAGTATCCTGTTTTTAAATTAGGTTTAACACTTTCTTTTCACATTTTTATTTATTTATTTTTGCTTGATCTACTCAATTTTACCCAAGATTTAAGTACCTATTTATTTTCAATTTAATTGCTCAATAAAATTGAACATTTATTCAGCATTTCCTCTATGGATATCAGAACTTGTACAATTTTCAGCATTTCTTTCGCGCGGTTTCTACACCAAAAAAGGTTCTTAATTTCATCTTACATGGCTTTCTGTTAACCCGTTGCTCTAATCTTATTACATGGATTTAATATTTTCTGCATGTTTTTTAAAATGAATTTTTGAAGAACGAATTTATCTGGTGAAAGAACAGTAAAATAGAGAACAAATAGTGGGCAAAGAAATTTATTTATATCAGTAGTGCTGCCATCTATTGCTGTTGCTGTGCAACATTTGTAAATTTCAATTTTCACTCACTGAGTCTCTTGGGATGTGGCGCCATCTTCAGAAATATTTACTTACAACAGTTTAAAAAAACGTTCCATTGTAAAATTCAATTTCATCCTCAACAAAAAAAGTTAAATTAACATTTTGATAGATTAAAATAAATATCCCTGATACTGAAATTTAGACTAAGAAAATACCACCGAAAATAAGCTTTTATTAAAAGTAAATAATGCATATTAAATTTAAATATTCATTCAAATACGTATAATCTAAATTTTTCCCAAATGTTTTCATTATTTTAAAAATTTCTAGAACTGACAAAAAATTTTATGATAAATTTGGTTTCTAGTTTTGAGTATCTGCATTTTTTTATTAGTTTTTTTCATGAAATCAAATGATTTTGAATTTTTGGACAAAAAAGTTTGAATCTTTCTTCAGGGTAATCATATGATTGTGCGTGGAAATTTAAAATTTGTTTCGATTTTAAATCAATTGGAAAACACCAATGAATTAAGAAATGACTACTTTGATTGTTCAGTTTCATTGTATTTTCATTGTATCAACACTTTAAATACCAAATTCTAAAATTTTAACCATAATTACAATTCCACTAAAAGGTGTTTTCAAATTTCTAAAGTTATTATTACCAATATTAATTTGGATTCTATGCACGAAATATTATATATTTGTACTTTGTAATAAAAAAATATGTAATCTTTTATTTAAACTTTGTCTTATATACATATATGCAAGTTCAAAACATTTTAGATATTTGCTTATCACCGACATTTACAGACGATACAGCAAATAATATTTTGCCTGTACACAGCAAGGGCTTTTATACCCTGGTTAAATTAAAATTTAAAAAAAAAATCATGTTTTTCACGATTAACTGAAATAAAAGCGGATATTTTTTGCTAAAAATTTCTGATATAATAAATATGAATAAATATCTATTTTAAAATTATATATTTTAAAAATTGTATTTTTACCCTGCTATAGAAGTCCTAGCTATACACAAGAAAAACATTATCATTATAGAAATATTTTTCATAAAAGAAGAATTGCTTTGGAAATACGTCAGTTTTTGTCCATTTTTTGACAAAAAATCGCAGTTAAATAATGTTTTCTTTTAATAATATTCTTACGACACAATTGTGTATATATGTATTATAATACAATACATGTATACACACAAACAATTATGTATATATGTATTGTATAAATATGAAAAACTTATTCTCATTTATACTCTTTTTCAAAACCACGGTTCTGAACGTAGTTACCTTAAAGAAAGTTCAGAAATAAAATATACTAAATGAAATGGAATAATTCTAATTTAATTGAATGTTTAATAAAAAAAATTGAGTTAGAAATCATTAATTAATTTTAACTAAATTGTTATACAATGTTATCGGAAATGAAAGACCTGATAACAAAATTTCATAATTCCCAAATGAATAGACAAAAAATGATAGTTAAGATGTCATTGTAAAGATAAAATATGGCATTTTTTTTCTTGAGTTAGGTTTCTTGACGTAACGTAAAATTTATTTTCACAAATGTTCAATGTGACTTCCTTTAAATACCTGTATAAATATCACTGCGAACCTGGACACCCTGGGCTTTTGCCTTTACACAGCTTCCAGAGTTTCCTGGAACTGCTTATACCATCTACTTATACGCTTAGATGTCGGTGCATTCCTATGGTACTTTCTCCGAAAATAACGCTGAACCGTGATTACTGACAGACTTTTTGAAAACGAGGGCACGCAAAATGCCTACCCCCGCTGCGATGCCATTTCCACTTCTATTCACAATACAACATTGCTGCCACCTATTTGACAAAAACAATGTTACAAACTCAAAATATCATATTTTATCTTTACAATGACAATTTTTACAATTTTTTAATGATCATTTTCTGTTTATTCATTTGGAAATTAATAAATTTCGTTATCGGGTCCTTCATTTCTGATAACCCTGTATTATTATCACTGAATAACTGTCACAAGTTTATCTATTCGATTTTAGTTACGTCTAGATCAATAAAGCAGTTTATAATTTTGAAATTTGTATATATCAACCATTTTTTTAGATTGAAACTCCTTGATTGTTTATTTCACAAACAATAAAGTTTTTAAAGAGTTATTCATCCATTTACAAAATAAGCTTAGATAAATTACTTTTAAAAAATAATCTTTACAGTAAAATATAAATGTTCTAAAAGCAAAATTCTAAGCATAATTACAGCTAAATTTGTCAGATACAATCCTTCACAATTGGAGGTGTGACTTCTTCCAACAATTGCGTAATTGCTATTTTTCGATCAGTTTGAGTGGGATACCAATTAACATTACGCTTCTTTTGTAAATAAGCCTATTGAAAAATATTAATGTTCTTAAAAACGGCCTTGGAACATTTACTCGCGATTCTACGTTTAAAGCGCCATCTGGGAATGATTGTTGCATCTTCAGGAACTGTAAAAAAATTCTCTTCTCTAAAACAATGACTATCACATAAATTTTTGATTCAGAGCTCTGTACATTTTGTGCAACAGTTTTATAGAATTTATGACATTTTTCTTGTGGCTTTTTTAGACACTCGTCATTTTCTAGAACCGGAACGTAGAAAGTTGTTCCTTTTATTCCTTTTATTCAGATGAGGATGTGAAACGGTAGTAACTTCCGGACATGCATTTTATCTCTGCGGAAACCTGTCACGTAGGCTCTGAAATTTAAGTCTGCTCAGTTTTTATTTTGAATAAATAGAAAATATACATTTTTTCTATTTATAAGAAACGCTACCCAAATACGTTACTTCCGATGAGAGGAATACTAGTATTATGTTTATTTCAGTATTAAGAGGTAAGTGAAAAATGAATTTTTTTTAAAAAAAACTTATAGTGATTGTTTTCTTGTACTCAAAATTTTAATTAAATTACTGATGTTTAATCAACTGTAACGGTTATTTGAACGGTTACTAAGATGTTAAAAATTATTATTGCTGCATTTAAAATAGGTTTCGATGGTTAATTATTTAAAAATATCTCAAATATAATAATTCCAGTTTACATGCTTAGATTCCCCAAAAGGTTAAGGTTTATGGTATTTGAGTATATAAGTATGTTTTTTTTTAATGAGAATATCTTTCTTGCCATTGATATTTATATATGTGTGTGTTTTATATGCTTTTATATGTGCTTGTGAGTTATATGTATATATATATGTGTGTGTGTCTGTAATATGTATATGTGTATAATATGTATATCGTGTGTTTTATATGTATTACGTTTGAGTTTTTTTTAAAAAAAATAATCTCTACCAAGTAGACTGAAATAACTTAAACATTAGACCGAAGATTATATTGATATTGGAAGCATAAGAAGGTGAATATTGCTGTAATAAGAACATTGCTGACTGAGGACTGCATAATTTTATATGAAAGTGGGGCTCGACTAATTTTATTGCTTGGCAAATTTATCCCTTTCTGCTTATAGTACAAAGAGGAATCCTGGTAAAAAGAATAAATATAAATTCTAAATTATTATAAGTGAAAAGGTGACTTATACCTAAAGGTGTATGTATGTATATTTATACATATATACATTTCGAAATAACAGAGCAATGAATAAAATTATATAAAAAATGTTTTGTAAAAAATTTTAAAATAGAAAATCTTAAATTCCCCCCCCCCCAATTAATAATGCAGATATGTTTTGATTAGAGAATTTCTGATTTAAAACAATTTTTGCTAGACAAAATACTCATAGGCAGATGTCGATTAATAGCTCAAATCACAAATGTGTGCTGGGCATTATATATACTCTAATCACATTAAGTTAACCGACTACCGTAAAATTGTGAATGTTTCCAAAAATTGACACTGTTTTTATGATTTTATTCACTAGGTCATCTCATTAGCTTTATAAAAATTCCAAGTTTATTATTTTCCGTTCACTAGAACAAAAACTCCATGTGTTTAAGTAAAAGCAGATGCCACCACTTTAAGCAAGATGTCATACTTTAAAATGCGTTTTACTCGAAATGGTTTTTTTGGAAAAGGTTCAAACGGGGCAGTGATTTCTCAAAAAGTTTTGAAAATAAATAACTGAAATGTTTTTGCATGTACTGTACAATAGTAGAAGTGCTTTAGCCATCAGATTTAGCAATCACGGTTTTATTACACAATTTACAGTCCCTTATGTGAATATAATTACTGTTTTTAAATAATATCATATAATAAATAAGATAAAGTGCTCTAGTTTTTGTAAAAATTAAAATATCTCTTATCCCGAAGGTCATTTCAAAAACGAATATCAAAGAAACACATCAAAATTGAAAAGTTGTTTATAAACTTTTATTACAGAATGGGTCTTATTTATGTTATTTTTATCAATTTTTTTCCATTTTAGTAATAATAATTTCCTTTTTCTCTTCTAAATTTTTGTATATTTTACTAAAAATGTACTTAATAAATCTAAAAAACCGTAAAAACATCTCCATATCTCCGTTTTTTTAAAAAAAGTTGTTGCAAGTAGTCGATACTTTAAATGGGTATAATATAATCCTTGTAATTAATGAAAAAACGTTTTTCGTGCATTCATAATTTCAAAAGATATCTTGCATTCCAAAACAGCGTAACGTCTAAGGTAAAACCTTTCTTACATTAATCATACCAAAACATGTTAATACATGAAACTTGAGAGCTACGAAGCACATGAGCTGATAAAACGTTGTCTGATAAACTTTTAAGGATGAATTTAATTATGATTTTAAATAAATGATTTGAAAATTATGATTTTGAAACTTAATGGCAGGTTTATCCGAACGTGCGTGATAATTCTACAGGTGAATTTTTATTTTAGAGTTCAATTTCTGTGTGATTCTGAATTATCCTTAATTTATGGACATGAGTGTATATTCACTATTATTTTTGCCTATTTTAGTATTATATATTTTCATCGCAATACAAATCTTTTGCATATGTTCACAAAAATTATGTTTCATAGAAAAATAAAGCACGGCAAATACACTCACCAAAGAGATTTTTTTATTCAGGAAAAAGAAGTTTATTATAACCAATTTAAAAAAATATTGAACACAGCAAATATAATAATGCACAAGCTACTTTACTGGTGACATAAATTTTTATGAAGCTGCTTAAAATATATTTCATTCTTACAAGCAGGAATTTTTTTCTTTAACCAGGATTATTTTTTTTCAATCCAGCTGTAAAAATATACATAAAATTCAAGTTAAATATTACGAATAACATATATTTAAAGTCAATACTGCAAAATCTCATAAAAGTATCTAATAATTGTAGTAGAACGTCGTTTATTCGAACGTTTATTATCCGGAGTGTCAAATATCCGAACCAAAGTCCGGATCCGTTTTCGAACAGTGCAATGCATTTGTTTCCTGTGAGGCCAAAAGTGACGGGGAAACCCAAGGTGAGGGATATTTGGCGAATTTTAGCTGCGTGATTTGGTAAACATCTGTGCGGAATATAAGGTCAGTTTGTTTCCAAGTGAGGGGGTGTATACGTGCTCTTTTGTTGAGTTTTGTTGATGTAGAAACCTGAATGGCGTGCGATGCAGAAGTGAGTGATTTTGGGGTTTATAGGCGCAAGAGCCGATTTCGGCTATACTGCGCCAAACATTTGTTTTAATATCTGTGGTCTAGACGGGAAGAGAAAGAAAGAATGAATTGAATGACAAGAAAGAGTGTCGAAAATAGAGAAGGATCACTAGGGTACCCGGGGTTCGTGAAGCCCGTGTTTACCAAAGACAGTAAACCCCGTGGGAAAAGGAAAAAATCACTAGGGCACCTCGGGATTGTGACACCCGTACTCACCTAGAGAAGGTGAGCCCCCTGAGGGGGCGATGCAGAAGACTGTAGATTTCAAATACTAAATGATGACGAGATTGTGACTTTCGTGCAAGAAGAATCCTACTCTGCCGACGATGAAATGGATGATAATGTGGACAACAACGACAACGAAAGTAGCAAGGATCCATTAAATCTGACGCGTTTCTATGTTAGAGACAGCTATGGAGTGGTACGAACAACACTCAGACTGCTGTCCTACTCAACTACTGATGCTCAAGAGAATCAGAGACCTTGCAGCGAAAAAATGAAGGTGTACAATCGTACAGCGAATAATAAGTGATTATTTTCCACAATAAAGGTAACATTGTGACATTTTACCCCTATTTTGCTTTTACTTCAAGCACGTTTCCTGTATGTGATGATTTTCAATATTCGTATATTGCCCGGTTTCATATACTTCATGGATAGCATTTGGTTTTCGGTTATCCGAACGATGTCCGGTCCCAATTGATTCGGATAAATTATGTTCCATTATATCCATACAAAACTGATTTAAGAATATTTTTACAAGAAAAATTATTTAAATACCATTTTTCGGCAAAAGTGAAGGAAAAAGGATTTATTTTCTAAACATTCTCTTTTATTAAAAATTATTCGATAGTAATAATTTTTTGCCTGTATGTAGCTAGGACTTCTATACCAGGGATGAACGAGCATTTCTGAAAAATCCATTTTTTTTATAGTTGGTATCAATTAAAATAATAACGGGTGTTTTTTTTATTAAAATTTTTATACTCTGGTGATATGAAATATGAATAAAAATTCTCTACTAAATTATATATTTCAAAAATCTTATTCCAACCCCGGTATAGAAACCATAGCTATAAATTATAGTATAATGTGTGAATAGTATAATAAAATAGTATAATACTTGCTCAGTTAGTCATTTTTTGAATATTTTAAAGGATCATGTGAACGAAACATAACGTTTATTGTGAAAAAGGTGTAACATAATACCGAATTATCCTTACGTAAAACACAAAAACATTAGTGAGAGAAAATGGTTTAAAATTTAAATTTTACATTTATGTACTTTTTTTATTGTTCTTTTATGTATACAAACGACTACAATGTAAATGATATTTTTAAAATTTGTTATTTTAATGCTTGAAAATTTCAATTCGTTACAATAAATTATAAATGCACATCGGAATATTTAACAGCAGTGAATTAATTATCTGTGTGTGTGCGATTCCCTAAAATGATATAAAACTTTAACGTAAAGTATCAAAACAAAATTTTGATGTATATTTCCTATGAACATTTTCATTTATTCAGTTATTTCAATGTATATTTTAAATGCAAATATATTTTTATTTGAAAAAGGCAAATGCTGATTTGACTTAAAAGAAATCGTTGATATACTACATTCCGCAATATCAGTGGAAAACTTATTTGTGGTCTATAAATAATAAATTCATGTCCTTTGTTTACTTTGTTTTTCATTTTAAGACGCCGAAACACGTGACATAAACACTTTATTTAGAAAATTGAACTGCGATAATTTAATCTCTTGTATTGCGTAATCCTTAAAGGTGCTATTTAAGTGTTGTTCTTGCTTGATTTTACCGTGACGAAATTTCTATTATCTCATCATTTATAAAAAACGTCAGATATCTTGATGTGTTATCCCAATAGAAGCACAGCGCAAGTGGCAATATAAATAGCTTCTTTCACTCCAATATAGACACAAGAAATGGTTTTAGATGCTTCAAATATGTGATTTTGATACAATAATATTGTTATATTTCAGAAACTCCTAAGAACCGAAATATTTCACAACAAATGTTGCCTGTCAAATATAGATTATCAACACTATTGTATGGCTTCGTTATATATCTGATGACAACTATCAATGTTAAAAATGGTAAATATTTTTTATTTTCTAAAATTTTTACTCAGATTTCTATTTTTTCAGTAGTTTATGAATTAATGGGAATTGTTTCGTATTGCTTCGGTAAAGTATACTATTTATTTAATTTTATACTTGTGTAATCTATTTTATTTTTAATTTATATAAACCTTTCATTGTTTCTTTAGCGTTGTTCTTAGTTTCCATTTTAAATATTTTTTCCACATGAGTTTCATTTCAAGAATCAGTAGGTCAACAATATTCTGAATAGTTTAAAAAATAAATAAAACACAAATACATTAAAAATGTACAGATCATAATCTGTTTTTTTCCCGAAAATGATTAAGTCCCAAATGTGTGTGTGGTGAATCATCGTTAATATAAATTTGTGTGGTGAATTATTTTCAAAACTAATATTTATTACGATTCCTCCGGAGATAAGCTTTTTTCCCATAAATATAAATTATTTGTCGTTATTCTTAATGATTTAAGGTTATATTCTCTATTATGACTTTTTTAAGTCAAGCAATATGATAGGCGTATAATCTTATTACGATGCAAATCAATTTTATTTTGTAACTGAAAAACAGAAAAAAAGTCACTAAAATCATATTAAATTATAACACATTCTAAATTATTCCCACTATTTTTCTTTTTGTAATTAATGAAATATTCCTATTCTATATTCTGTTTAACATAGAAGAGAAATAGTTCCTTTCAATCTGGAAATAAAATACTATTTTTATAAAGAAAGTTTTTTTTATTTCCAATGGCGGAGAACAAGACAACTACAAACAAAATGAGAAATAGAGAATATTGACAAAAAAGTAGAAACAAAAATAAAAATAAATAAAAAACAGTAATATAAAAAAAAATTTCAGTAAATTCCTACTTTGAAAGGAATAATAGAAAGTATTTTATTAACGATTGAAAATTTGAACAAGATATATATTTATATATAAAGGGATAGAGTGAACTAATAGTAGAAATTAAAAAAAGAGCATGATTTGTCTGCATTGTTGTAGTAACAATGCACACCCGTTTTGGCTAAGTTGGCTGAAAAACATGTTTTCGACGCAAGCTTTTGCCATTGTTTTAACAGTTACATTGTTACAACAATAGGGACGAATTTAAGTTGGCTTCGAAAGCTGGTAATTAATTTAATTTAAATTTAAATAATGAATTAATATTTGGAAAAAATTGTATTAACATCAAGTGTCATCCAGTACAAGTTTAAAAAAATCTATTTGAACTTGATTGGATGAATAGAAAGTAGTTTAATGATTGAAAATTGAACAAAAGTTAAATATATATATGTAAATAAATATAGAGAGTGAGCTAATAGTAGGAAAATTGAATAAGAAAAGAAACACAAGTCCACAGTATAGTCTATAAACCACACATTTTGTGTGTGTCTGGCCTCCCAATATCTGCGCCACATGGATCCAGAGCTGAGTCCACGGCAGCGTGTCAAATGAATGACGTCCATTTCTTCATTGGAGTTGCACAGCTAACAGAGTGGAGTCTGGGCAATGCCTATCATCTTAAGATGCTTGGATAGGCAGTCGTAACCTGAGGCGATTCGAAAATCGGCCACAGCTCTATCTCGTGGCCAATTTGGAATATGAAGGAGTTTGCTAAATCATGCTCATTGAATATTCTTTTGATTGAATTATGTTCTCTTTAGTACTTCTTTATTATTTTTGACACTATAAAAAGAAACTGTATTGTTAGAAGTTTGAAAGATTTTTTCCCTCTTCTTCGCCAAGCAATCGGCTTTTCATTCCCATCAATGCCACAGTGCGATGGAATCCATTGCGTGGTAATGTCTATATGACATTGAAGTAAATCGCCAATTAACAGTTGACGTTTTAGATTATCCACAGATAAAGGTGCTTCGATGGAAGATATTACTTGGAGGGCTGCCCTTGAATCACATAAAATAAAACTACCTTTAAAATACCATCAGTGTGGTAAAGAAGTTAAGGTAGAGCAATTCGTATAGCTGCAATTTCGACATCAAAAGCAGCGCCGTAAATTTCTATTGGTGTATAAAAGGAAAATAGGTTGCAGCAAACTCCAGTATCAACATTACTATTATCTGCCAACTTGGAACCATTCGTGAAAACATATAGCCATTCATACTCAGAGTATAAGGTTGTCGTGCCCCTGTCCTATCTTGGACTGGGTTCACATTGCCCGGCGCACCTGGTGTGGAAAGAAACATATCATCACCAACAAAAGCCATAACAATAATTATTTATTGTAGACAGAAAAATACAATTAACAAGCTCAAGTTCAAACTATAAGTCGAAACCCTGAAGTGATTATCTAATCCCTAGATTAATCCTGATACTCAAATCTAACATTCAATTCTAACCTTCAAATCTAATATTCCCTACTAAGTAATCTCAGCTATCAGAATTGACAAAGGAGACGAACCCTTACTAACGTCAGGTCGGTACTAAATCTAATCCCTTTGATTACTTCAATGATTAACAATATCAAATACTATCTAATACGCGCTAAGCTCGCTGAAGAGATCCGTAGACGATACTTACATTTAATTTGGCAATTCCTTCTCCTTTTCTTTCTTACAAAATCTAGACTTTATATAGTCGAACTCATTAGGATATCACAATCTCGTGTTTTTCCCGAGGAGGCTGTGAAATAGAATAATTGCTGGCCCCAAAGTTACCCAAGAGGATTAATAGAAGATTGACGCGGATAGACCCGTCACAAGGTATCCAATGTCTCCTAAGAAAGGATCCTTAGGATTTGGCTATCTGTTTCTTTTTTTCGGACCTCATGGAGCAGCTCTGATGAAAACGCAAAGTCATACTTTTCAGTAGGGCAGGAAGATTTTATTAGGTCTTCTGGTTCGAAATGATAATTATGAATCCCTTTAAGAGCCACGACGTTCTGAATGAAGCCTCTCTGTGATTTAAGATTTATGTTGGTATACGATAGAGAATCATTCTAAAGAGATATGTATTCTGGGATTCTTTATAAAGAAAGTATACATATTATTTTCATTATAATAATAATAATAAAAATAGTAGTACTATTACTATTACTGCTACTACTACTACCATTACTACTACTCTTGCTGTTACTAAAAGTGTTAATATTACCACAACTATTATTTTTACTTCTGCTAAGAGTATTACTACTACTAGTTAATATTAGTATTACACTACTACTTGTTATTGCTACCATGAGTATTGCTAACTCTACTCTTACAAATTATTGCTTCTATGAGTATTTCTAGTTTTATTCTTACTAATTATTGATATTGCTGCAACGACTACTGTGGCTGCTACTGTTACTACAATTACACTGTGCTACTGCCTCTACTACTGTTACTAATAACAATATATGTGTGTTATTACAAACTATTAAACCCGTGCAATAAACCTGCTGTTTATGAGATAAAATAATAAAAAGTTCCCTTTTATTTTATTTATTCTAATGTCTCAAGTCTTAGAATCTACTATTTTTTTTTAATTCTGTTATTCAGTTTATTACTTGTTACAATTTTATTAACAATTAATCTTTTTCAGTTGAAGCAACTGAAATAACAAACTCTACATGGATATTGGATAATTCATTGGGATTTGAGGTTAATCTACCTACACTAACATGTCGCATAAAGTACACGGAATATAAAGAAGTCAGATGGTACAAAGATTACGTTCTTTTGAAGAAAGGCGGAGTTTCCCTTTCTGATCATATTTTGACTCTAGTCGATCTGCTTGACAACTCCTCCTCAGTCCACTTTGAGAATCCTCTGCAGCTTCAAGGATACTACTGGTGCGAAACAGATTACGTAAATGCTTCCATCGTACACCAATATCTGTTTAGAATCACTGGTAATAAAAAGTTTATTTATTTCAGATAGATTTTATGCGTTATTAAAGAACACACATATATTAAAATCTTTTTATTCCAAGGTTAAGTATTAGTTTGAAACATTAAAATTTAAAAAACTTTTTTTATTTTCTTTAGAACAGAGATACTCAACCTTCAGCCACAATGAGCCTTTTTAAGTGACCTGGTCAGTGTTCATTGCTCTGAAAAACTCACTTGTTTTAGAGCAATATATTAAAAATTTGGTGTCAAGAAATCAAATATATCAATTTTGCTTTTTGTTGTCGTATGAGTGAGAATTGGTATTTTTTTCTATTTGTAACGGTTGCGGTTAGTGATAACAAACAACAGTGGAGTAGTGACAGTTTTATGGGTGGAACTAATTTTTTACTATCTTTCATACCTTGCAAGAACAAAATATCCAAAAAAAATGTATCGTTTCAAGACCATTAGTATGTTGACTATTTTGTAGTTAAAAACAAACAGGGATCAGTAATTGTTTGAGTTCTCACGAACGTGCTGTATTTAAAAAGTACCAATAAAAAGGAATTATTCATTCAATGACACTTTTCCTCTAAAATCTATTTTAAGAGGTAATAAATATGTTTTCTTGAATAATCTTTGCAACAGCAACACAGTGTCTTGCCAGTGGTAATGTCACAACGGTAACAAACACATCTTATGAAGTTTGTTATATTATTGGTAATAACATGAAACCGTTTACTGATGCAGAAATTTTTAAGGTGTGTTTCTTAAATGCTTCCAATTCAGTGTTAGTGACAAAAAAAATTATAATTAGAAAAAGCAAAACAGGAGTTAAAATATTTCGATAAATTTTCCACATTTTAAGGACCCTCCCCCATTTATCCTCATGATGCGGCCCGCGTGAAATAGCTGACATATGTATACGGCCCAGCAGAAAATAAGGTTGAGTACACCTGCTTTAGAAAATAACTATACAATTACCAAATTATTTATAATTAATATAATTGAATCCTGATGAGGAAAAAGGAGTTGAATCTTTAATTCAAGTTTTTGTGAGTTTATTTCTCTAATTTTAATTTGTATAATTTTTGCACACAGAATATGCTAGCATAAAGCAGTGATTCGCTATACCTTTTTTGCGATTAATTTCTATACAATACCCTCTATACAATCTTTGAGTCACTTCACTTGTGTTGCTCATTAACTTTTTTGACAACTTATAAAACTATTATATGGAATATTAATTTAAAATGTTTGAAAATGTAGAAAAATTTATATCATTACATAATTTATTTTTAGCAATAATGTTAGTGTAAAAAATTTTTTAAAAATTTTTATCCATTTGTTTGAAATAAACATATTTGTTTTATATGAAAATCGTTTTTTTAAGACTTAAATGTTAGCAAGAGTATTTTTCAAATGCTTGAATGATATTATACTTTTAGATTTCAGCAATGATAATATTTTGAAATTATTGAACTACATTTTAAAGATACCTTCAACTTATATGCATATGACAGTAAAAACCTAAGCCGAACTAAAAATTCATGTTCAAACTGAAAAATGTTCTTATTTTGATATAAATAAAGTAATATAATGCACCATTTTGTTTCACTATGTCATTAACTTTAATAATATTTCATGAATAAATAATTTTTTCCTTTACCATGTAAAGTGTAAAACTAATTTAGCATTGCAGTATAGAAGACGAAGTATGGAATCTATTTTATGTCTGCTAAAATGCCAAATTCAAGTAGAAATGATTAGTTTCAAATGCATTATTGTTTATAGGATAAAAAAGTTATGTACTTTACAAAAAGTTATATACTTACAAATAAATGTTATATTCTTTAACATTATGGGATGATCACTTCAAATTATAATTTCAGCTTAAATGTTAAAGTTTGAAACGACATAAGCATTGTTTTGTTTCCTAATCTAGAAGTAAAAACATTTGTCGGGAAATTTTTGGCGACTCAAGACTCTTTAGGTGATGATGAGGAACTGACCGTAAAAGAAAAGATATCCATAAAGAAAAGCATTTATCAGCGTGAAATGCAAGACATACTTTTTGGATTTCTGGCAGAACCTAATACGTTTGTAACGGATATTATAGTTCGCAGGTAAGTATCGAAGAAAGTGATGGCAAATGCAAACTCAATCGACTTTTTTTTCAGTGTTTATAATTCATACCATAAAATTTCAATCTCGCAAAAGTGCCAAATATTGCTTACCAAGTATTTAATACTAGTCAGATTATGTGTGTTTTAGTCATTATATGCTTGAGATAACATTATTCTTTGTATTCTTGAGAGGCCATGCTTAGAAACTTTCTGATTCAATCTGTTGTGGTTGCTAATGCTACTTGTCTGATCGTGTCAGCTCGAGGTGCACAAAATTCATCTTGGCAAAGGGCTAGATCGTAGGTTCTCAATGTGGGTGTTTGAAGCTTTCAGGGGGCAGTAAAAGACCCAGAGAAAATTAGGGGGCGTTGAGATGAAACGGATAGGCTTAACCAAATATAGTTTAAAAACACACTGATTATGTACTAACAAAAGTAAACTTCAATACTGTTCACCTTATGTTGATTGTATGTATTTAAATCATTTCTCTATATCACATGTAGGAAAATTAACATATTTCGGTAGTTAAGTGTGAAGAAAAATGTTTCATTCACTGCATTTCATTTCGTATATTATCCAAGAAACATAATAAAATATGTTAACCAGAAATTAACGAGTGATTCTTTAAAGGCTGAAACTGTCAATTTATATTTATTTTGAAAGCAATAGTTTAGTATGAATTATTCCGTATCAACAAACCTCTGCCTGTCTTTATAACAGGTAAACTAAAAATTTTTTATTCCACTCTTTTAAATGAAGAAGAAATTCAGAAGAGTTTCAATTTCAACAATATCTTATCTATGACTAAAATATATAATATTACACATTTAAGTATATTTGTGGCAATAGCTATTTCATATTCGCAAGTAAAAAAATTGGGGCTTTAGAAAAAAATTAAATTAAAAAATATATTCTACTAGTAAGAGAATAATTTTTAAAAATTTAACTCTTGTTTTCACCATGTATTATGTACACTCTTATTTCTCTAGAGTGGGAGGGGGCGGGGTATCGAACTATTCACTAGACAAAGGGGTGTCAGTTCAAAACAAGTTGAGAACCTATGGGCTGGATGTACACCTGTCGTTATCCATAGCCTTTTGCACCAAACAAATTGCAGTATGATTTGACTTAGTTCCACCCCAATTTTGAGGAAGAACACCCTGGAGATTTTCAAAAGCCTTCCATCTCATTTCCCCTACCATTAACTTCACGAGAAATTTTTGGGCTCGAAGGCTGTTTAGTGTACCCCCGTGCCGCACAGGCACTATACATGTACACACATCCATGCCTTCTATTGGACTAAAACCCAGGTCCTACGGCATAGCAATTTGCGTCACTAACCACTGTGACGGTTCTATCTTAGCTCCTTCTACTAATAATAATTTTGGGGAATTTCTTGTCTTTGAAAATTATTTTATTATAAAACCTCTCTTCGAAGAAGAGAACATGATTATGCTTATTAAGACTACTATATATAGTCTAAGTTTTCACACAGGTTAGAGGAGAGATAGTAGAGAGATAGGCTAGTCTGCTATCGGAGCAGAGATTAATCAAACTGAAGGAGAATCGCGGCTATTTAATATTTGCTAATTGAATTACTTAAGGTGACGATTGTCACTGAGCTTAATTCTAGATTAAATTGATAAGATGTCTAAGTGATCGCCTTGGGTAAGTGTGACTAGTATAACTATTTTCTCATAACTCGCTTACTTCATTTATTGTTGACTTAGTGATTATTTGAGAGCTTCACTTAGTCTGGATCGATTGTATTAGTGCGGTGATTATAATATTGTGAATAAATTAGATTATTTTATTGTACAATGACTAGTGTTCCTTCCAACCCTCCTACACCTTTAGGCTTGCAGGATAGGTTATAACACCACTAAACAGGATGAGCGGCTCTGATTCGTTCTTCAGATAACATGCTAAGCTAAATGAACTAACATTTAAAGCTGCAAACTGAATCTCAATAAAAATAGGAAACGTATGAAGAAATTATCTATGTCTAAAAATAGGGTTAAGCAGAATTTGCGGTGTCTTATATTTCTCTTCTCAATAACGAGTATAAACAGTCCTAATTTATTTATTTATTGTTAAAACTTTAAGAGAGATGAATTGATTGAAGATTGTAGATTTCAGCTTTCTAGCCGTACTCCTATGTCGCACATCTTTTTAGTTTCATGTATAGAATATATTATTTGATTATTTTCACTATTTTGAATTTTAATTGTTTTATTCCTCTTACTACAGAAGGAAAGGTCTGGAAGTATGGTTTTATGTTTACGTTCGTAGAGTACTGCTTCCTCGAGTACCGGTTGAAAGGGAAATAGTAGAAGATGAGGACGAACTACAGTATCTCTATGACTACCTGAATAAAGAAACTACTACTGTAGATGAAGATCTTTACAAACAAATACTCGATTGGACAAAATTTAGAGGGATAAATATAAAGAGCATCGAGCTCCGTAGTACAGGTAAGGATCCGAAAAGTAAACATAAAATTCTGATATGTTAGATTAATTTTTTTAAAAAAATCCCTCATATTTTTTTAAAAAATAAATTACTCTTATTTATTTGTCTTTGACGATCAATAAATAGAATATTAAATTTCTAGCTGAATATTTAGTGTGATTTTTTAAATATATCTCGATATCAATTATGCATTTATATTTTTATGTTACTATTAATATACACTATTTTGTAAAAAAAATCGAAGCACCATGAAGGAAGGGGTTGTTTTATTGAAATTAAGTATATGTACAGCTTATACACAGGTAATAAAATGATTTAAAAAAATCAAGGCCATAAACTTAGCAACGGTTCACAATTAAGGGAACCAAAACGTTTTTAACCATCGGGAAATCGATTTTTTGATTTTTATCTTTAAAAAAAGTAAATTTAAAGGTGAATCCAAAAATGTATGACAAATATAGGTTTAAGGCTTAATAGCCGAGTAATTTCAGTTTTAAAATGTAAACAACAGCTATTGCGGTTACAACAAATGTCTTTGGTATCTGGAGCAAAGTATATCTACAAACATTACCTCACAGTTCTTATCAAGATTAATAACATAATTAAAAACATATACATAATTTTTAAACATGTATTTAGAGACTTAACTGCAAAAGAATTTTTACTAAAATGTTTGCATGACCGTACCCAGAACCCAAATGAAAGCTTCAAAAACTGTATATGGAATCAAGTTCCAAAAAACACAATTGTGAGCAAAAAAAATTTGCAAATTGGTGTAATGGACGCAGTGATATGCTTTAATGAAGATGCTCATGTAGGAACAAAATTATTAAGAGCAATAAAAATAAATCTTGGGATAAACACTTCTGAAGGCCTTCGAAAAATTGACAAAGTTAGAATTTGTGAAGCCGAGATGAGAGTATAAAAAGCCAGCAAAGAGGCCAAGACTATTGAAAGACAAAATAAAAAAGAAGAAGGTTACTTTACAAGTGTTCATGCAAGATGAATACAAATCTGCGATATTTTAAATATCAAATTTTAGTAAGCTGTGCATTTTTTATTTTATTTTTTTCATATTACTCAAAATGTGTTTTTCTAGTTTTTAGGTACATCCGTAGAAAAATCTATCAATTATATTTTGGTGAAATTTGGTATGAGCTTTTGTATAATAATAATGTATTTAATGCTACTAATTTAATTCCTGAAATGTTAGTATTTTTATTTTTACTGCCAATTTTCTAAAAAAAAAACATTTTTATCAAAATTTTAAAAAATCGAGATTCAAATATTTTTAAAAAATTTTCTAAGCAATTATATCTAAAAAAACTAGAGCATTAAAATAAAGGTACAATTTTGTAACTAAAACAACATGATTTGTTGTTTTATATATTAAAGGAAAACTACAGGTACCTAATCAACACCATATATACAAAGCTCCTTTTGAAGTGTACTTCTTCAAATCCTTATATATTTCTAAAATAAATATACATGTTTAAAAGTTTTATGTTATAGTATATTAAGAAAAGTATGTAGATTGTGTGACATGACTTTTTGTTTGTGGAGTCTTTTTGTTTTTGAAAATAGGGTTCCTTCGAAAATCGAAATTTTGCTTCTTTTGCGTCATCGAGAACGTCCCGGTTCCCTTAAAGCTTGAATGTTTAAATCAGTAGTTGGTTAAATCACCCCTGGTGGTGATAAATGCTCGTATACGTCTCGTTCAAGAGTGATAGAATTTCCTAATGTCATCCAGTGACACATTCTGCCAGGAATTCACCAGTTCAGACCTACAATATTTTTGGAAGTTGAATCTGCCGCCTAACCAAGTCCCAGAAATGTTCAATTGGTGAAAGGTCTGATTAACTTGCAGGCCATGGAAAAGTATGATGGTACAAAAGAGTCCAGAGATATGCGAGCGGTATGGAGCCTGGCATTATCTAGTTGAAAACTAGCCCCCAGTTGACGTCTCATGAACGGTAATACAACAGAACGCAGGATGGTATCAATATATTGTTGAGTTTTTAAAGGTGTATGGAGGATGACTAAAGAGGACCTGCAGATAGCACCCCACACCGTCACACCAAGGGTTATAGATGTATGCCTTTGTAAAACAAAGGCAGATTGAAACCGCTGTCTCCGACCTCTCCACTTACGAAAAAGAGGGTCATTGACTTCAAGAGTAAAGCGGAATTCATTACTGAACACTATGCGATACAAGTCTGATGGCAACCATGATGATATGCTGCGTTACCACTCCAGACGTTTCCGCCGATGTTGTTGGGTCTCAAAGGCAGACATCTTAAAGGCCGCTGTGAGCAAAACCTCGTCTCCGCCAAGCACCATGAAATGGTGGAAGGTACAACGAAGGGCACAGAAGAGGCAGTAGTATGTTGAATAGTAGACAATGATACCATTAGAGCAGTTTGGGCTAGTCGAAAAATTCTCCAATCTTGAATCACATTTGTGCATCTTGGCCTTCCAGAGCCTTCATTTCATCGATAAGTTCCTTGCAGCAAACATTGCGGCCAGCACCTTTGTACAGCTGTGTCTGTACGTTCCAGGTGACGACCTATTGCTCGGTATGACCACCCAGTTTCCCGCATTCGAACAATGTGCCCACGTTCGAAGTCATTCAGTTGCCTATAAGATCTTCAGAAACGCCGTGATGGCAGCATTCGTTTTTGTCATGGGAATCACAATGGTGAAAACGGAACAAGTTAAATTTTCCGCTATTACCGGTTTTATACTTAGCCAGTTGATGAGCAGAAATGCGGGCTACGACCGCCATTCATTGGCCTTGAAAATTGGATCATTTGCAAAAAAATGTCTTTGCCTACGAAATTTCATTACAATCGGGCAACTCATCTTTGGTGCTTTGATTTTTTTTTTGCAAAAGAGTGTATTTTTGCTTTACGATGTCTCAGAAGATGGTGCGGCTGTATTTAGATAAATGTAAATTTTGTGCATGGATATGTAAGTAAATGCGTTTCTTGAATATGAGTAGAACATATAAATACAGTAAAAACCCGAAATTACACAATAGGTGGGACTGAGTGATAACAGAGTCGAATTAGCGCAAGTCGGGGTATGATGTCGCATATAAATATATTTAAATTATTTTTAATTTTGGCCGGAGACGAAAGAAAACATTAAATATTTAGAAAAATTTTTTTTAATAAAACTTAAGGTAACACAAATACAAAATAGCAAACCAACGTTCTTTTGATGTAGATTTCATAAAATCTAACAAAGTAGTCTGCCAGCTCAAATTTTTTTCCCTCCCGCAAAATTTCTTTGTAGCATGCTAATAATTTTTTTATTCCTTTTTTTGTAGGAAAAAATGCGTTCTTCGTTGAAGTATTTTCTAAAATTTCTAATCATTTTTCAGGTTATCCTTAAAAGGTTATCCTTTTAAACGCCGCACTATGATTGAAAGGTAACATAAACTAAATTTTGATAAAAATAAAATTAAAATTGAAACATAAGACCTATAAAAGAAAAAAAATTTGAAAAAAATTTTTTTTCCAAGATTTTTAGCATGTTTTAAAAATGGAACATTGGCGGGTGCCATTTAGTTTTTTCACATGTTTTTTAAGAGTATGACCAATGACATTTTAATTCAAAAATAAGTTTTTTTTACAGTTTTTAAGAAGTAGTATCAAACTAGAGGTGTCATTAAACATTTCCCAACGGGGTTTCATCATTCATCCCCCCCCGTTGTAGCAGGAGGGGGGGGCATGATACCCGACAAACAATTGTAATGGGCCTTACAAATCTAAAAATTAAAATGGGGGAAAAGAACTAAAAGTTTGCGTGTGAAAGAGAAAAATCTGTCATTTTTTCCCTGCAGAGTTTCTTAAATGTACCCCCGATGGGAGGGGGGGGGGAGGTTCCCCTATGGGTGTCCCATGTTGGCGCCACATCTGAAGTAAACTTTAAATATAATTCCAAAATAAAACAGATTAAGTTGAAAACATAATTTATAAACAGGAATTTACACATTTCAAAAAATTACAATCACTTATTGGAAACTATAAAGGAAAACTTTAGTAGGACAAAGAAATAAACAAATAACCTTCATATCAAAATTCTCAAAGCTAATAGTATAATGAAGCAAAGAAAAAAAAACTAGAAAAATGCAGATTTACCAAAATTCTTTAAAATGAGAAATAAAGACAAAATATATTTTGTTTTTTCAAAAACGTGTTCTTTTATGTCCTAAACTATTTTTATTATCCATGTATAGCTTGAAAAACATTTCTAAAGCAATCTTTTTTCGCCCTCGAGGCATTTTTTTTTGTTGTGCTTTTCTGATATACATGAGGTATTTCGAAAAATGCCTCGAATTGCTTGCAGAAATTTTGATTTTGCTACAAACATCTACTGGTAGAACAGACTGAAAAATATCTTCATCGATAACTTCTTCGTTAGTCAAACACCCACTTTCTTCTAGTGGAAACTGACAAATATCAATAGGTTCTTCATCATCTGATAGTGTACAAAAATGTTCCAAAGCCTCTTCTACAGTCCGGAATGGCTTTGAATGCGACATCTGATCAGCATAATAGATATTCACTAACTGACGAAACACAAAATAATATAAGACCTTATTATGTGACTTTCCTCTCCAAATAAGACATACGCTGCATCTAACTATCAACAAACGCATGTGGTAGTTTTGTTGCAGCTGAGAAATTCACTTGAGATTGTCCAGAAACGGTTTAAAGGGGTAGGGGGGAGTTGAGAGAGGGAGCCGAAACGAAAGTCAAGTCATAAATATTTTCTTTCGACACATACTATAAGTTTTTAGCGTTCAGAAATCTTTCCCCACTCTTCTGTGAACTGTAAGCATAGTAACTGTATTGTGTGAAAAGTATACCTTTACACGCCAATGTTCCATTTTTGGAACATTGAAATTTCAAAACCGATAGTAAAAAAAAAAACTATATTTTCAATGATATATTGCAGTCTATAGTTAAAATGATCCATTACCAAATAACAAAAATATTTTTAAAATTTTGAATTTTATATGAATTTTTGAATTTTGCCCGATCAAAAGTAGAAAAAAATGCATATTTTAGAATTTTTTCTCAGAGAGACTATTTACTTTGGCAGCAATACTTTAATTTCACAAAATTAATCCGTATTTTTTGTCTTCAAAATAATTTTTACGGAACAATATGAATAAAATTGAATTTTTCAGAAAATTTCAAATTTGATGTTCTATTATTGGAACATTGGCGTGTAAAAGGTTCTTCTGTCAAATGCCCAACCGCCATTGATCTTCTGATTGAACTGGGTCTAAAGACTGTTCTTCAATGTGCTCATTTGCTCATGCATTTCTATGAGTTCATCGATTGTCAGCTCTTGATTGTGGAAATCCAGTAGTTTTTGAATGTCATATTTATTAACTTCTAAATTAACTTGCTTCACACAAGATCGACAACTTCTTCAATCAAATTACCAATTTCCTCAGTTTCTGTTGATTCCACCTAAGTTTAAGTGATGGAAAAAATGAATCGACAAGATTTGAAAATCGCGTAACTCCGAATTTGAGTAAGGCAGGGTAGCGTGAGTTGAGGTATTACTGCATCTGTATGGGAAAAATAAGATCTCCTCTAAAAATAAGTTATAATGCAAGTCTTGCACAAAAATTGGAATAATAGTAAGTTTTATTTTCGAGGAGCACTATATATATATATATATATATGAAATAGACGTGGCCGTTGAATTGTATTCTTTATAATATGATCGCTATTGTTGATGGTTTCTTTGGCTGGGATTGACGAGGCGTCCGGTGATTGATTAAAACTTGTTTATTATCCATCTTGAACACATAAGACATTACAAGGACGACACAATACACGCACATAAAACAAACTGCAGCCGGCTACATGTTTACGCAGACAAAATACAGAAGCGAAAGGGAGTTGGTCTCCAGGAATCTTGCTATTTATAGGCTTCTCAAATCACATGATCTGAGTGGTTAGCTAGAGGTAGTTTAAAATACTGCCGTTAGGCGGCTGGCTTAACTTATTACTAAAACGATGGTCCTGAAGGGATGGACCATTGGCAATTAAAGGATATTTAAAAGGATTATATTACTGGGATTATTACATATATATATATATATATGTATGTGTGTGTGCGAGGGAAAAAAATTGAAATTTAGTCATCTTTTATAGAGTTATAACTAACTTTACTCTAAAACTCTTTCTTTTTATTAGTTTCTTGAAAAACTAGGAGTGGTTTTATCTATTTATAAAACAACTCCTAGTTTTTCAAGAAATTTATTTAAGTTATTATTGCAACTCTATTAATAATGATTTTCAAAATCAATAACCTAAAATACAATTAGTTCCCTTTAAAAGTTAAATTTGCGCAAGTATAATAAAAGACATACCTCAAGAGTAGTTGTTGATTAGTGTGTTCAACAAATGAAACTTATCTGCATTATTCCTTAGTCTGAAACAAGGGAGTGTTAGCAGCTCCTGATAAGGATTCGAGATGTTCTCGAAATAAAGTCGGCTAAGTGATGGGGGGAAACTGGGCTTTCCTATTTAAGGACAGAGAATTTGTGATGTTATATAAGGATCTCACCTTAGCCCCTAAAGGTGTGGGAGAATTGGAAGTAAGATTAGCCATATTTCAAGAACAATCTAATTTATTCACAAAATTAGCCACAACTCAAATTCAATCGCTCAAGGCTAAGAGATGCACCCAATTAATAAATATGAAGTCAATTAATGAGGTACGCGAGATATGAGAGGACTTTAATACTTAATACACTTGCTCAATCCAATAGCTCTGAATTATTAGCTATTTAAACAAGGTTCAATCTCCAGTGACAGATCATCCCCTTAAGTAATTGAATTATCAAATATTAAGTATCCACGACTCACATTCAATTTGATTGATCACTACTCCGCTAGTAATCTATCCTATATCTCTCTCTCTAACCTGAAAGCCTAGACTATATATAGTAGTCTTAATTTGCATATATTATTCTTCGAGGAGGAGTTTTATAAGGAAATAATTTTTAAAGACCAGAAATTCCCCCAAGAGGAGTGTTAGTTAAAGGAGCGCGGATAGAGAGAACCGCTACAATTTTAATTCGTCACCCCGCATCAAATTAGGGTTGTCCTCCAGGTCCAAAAGGCTGGCAAATTTATGAATGTTAACAAGTCTTTGCCATATATTTACCACGGTGGGAAAGGTTTCCCAAAGAATTACGGAGCATGTATGAGTGAAATGCGAATGCGCCTTAATATGACTATATATTATAATTTGTAAACATTAACTTTGAGGAATTATACGGATGATAAAATTCAATAAATATAAAATGTTATTAACTCATGAAATTATTTATGCATGTAAGCAAAAAAAAAGAGTCACTGCCTTTATAATTTACCAAAATATACCTTTAAATTGTACATTTAGAAGATTGTCGTAATATCATGAGAACAGTTCATTAAAAACCTTTCTTGCTGCTACTAAGAAACAATCCAAAACTCGTAACAAATATATTGTCTCCTCTTAAGCATTTTTCTTCTTATATAGAGAGGAAAAATTACTTCCGTTTTTATTTTCAAATGTTTCACTTTCTCTTCTACAGTGGGATGTTATCAAGATGAAACCTTAGTAGCATCCGAACCTCCAAAGGAAGTCACGTGGCCTAGTGCAGCTATTGGGGAGATTGTGATACCAGTCGAGGCTTGTCATTCGAAAAGTAAATAGTTTTTATCAATAGTTTATATATATACATGATAAAAACATATATATATATATATACAAATAAGAGTTATATGAAATAAGAATTTAAGATAGAAATCATTTTTTCCCTTCCTCTTTTCCATAAATAACTGATATTTTACACGTAATTGAGAAGTAACAAATTTCTGCGTTTCTAGGACATTCAGAAAACGATTCATAAATATTTTTTTTGTGGTCAATTTGTTTAATATACTTCACACAATTATATATAATTGGAACAATATATTGCCTTTGAGTAAAATAGATACATTTTATCTCACTTTTCATTTTATCAAATTGTTTACATTTCATTGATGTGTGAGTTATTGAATTCAGTGCTAAATTATGTCTTAATATGTTATTTAACAGATGGTCTGGCAGTTACTCGTTATTGCGCTGGTTCTTTTTACAATGGCGCCCGCTGGGGTAACCCTTCAGGAAAATGCATTATGCCTCCTCCCAAGCTTACCTCACAATTAAAGAACTTATATAATGTGAGTATGAAAAAAACCCACAGAAATGTTTATAAGCACGTACTTTGAAAAATAATTCTATTTGTATTAAATGTTCTTAATTAAAGGATATTTCAATTTAATTCAAAAATCTTAGCTAGAAAGATTTCTACAGATAAAAAAAGGCATGATTCTAGAGATAAATATGAAATTTTACTTCATTTATGAATAGAAAGAAGCATATTTTAAAATTTTACATCTCTTTCCTTTAATGTGTTGAAATTATTCTAGCATGAATTAGCGTTTTACATTTTATCTCCTACACTTTTAAGGGACATGAGGCACAACATGAAGAAATATTTCATTTTTATACAAATTTCAGTGAATTCAATTATTGTTAGTAGAAAGAGATGAATTTGAGTGTTCTAGTCCTTTTTTGTTACAAAAAAACAACATTCCAATACTTTTTAGATTACTAAATATAAAAGTAAACTATCAAAGAAATAAAATCTCATTCGATATTCGTTTTCGCATTTAAGTTTAATTTTATGATTATATGACAAACTTCTCTTAATTTATTAGTCCTTATCCATATATTTTACAGAAATTTGGAGATGATCCTAAGCCAGTTTACATAAAAAAGCTGCAAGAGCTTACAAGCAATCCTCTTCAACTTACAGTTACTGACATGCATATTACAACTGACATCTTGACTGAATTATCAGAAGTTCCAGAGCTTACACCTGAAGTAGGTGATCAAAAAATAATTCTTTTATAATCATCATTTTATCAAAGATATAACGGTTGGTTTTACAGAAAAAATTCTTATGGTTTAAAACTATTATATTTAATATTTTTTTCTTTAAATAAATTTTTAATGCACTTTTGATGGATCAAAACGAACTTTACAAAATATTAAATATTCTTTTATCCTCCAGATTAATATGTATTTTTAATTTATTTATAAGTTCTCAAACATACATGTGTCAAATTGATGAAGGGTGGTTGATGAAACTATTTCATAAAATTATAAAATGCAAAACACCTATAACAAATTCAGCTCTTATTATTAACGTATGCATTGTTATATTCACTTTTTTATTATTTCTAAAACTTTATTTCATATTAATTTGCCCATCGTAACATAGATATTAGAAATTTTGATACTCATCCATTATACTGTAGACCAAGGGTCGGCAACCTATGGCACGCGTGCCAGATGTGGCACGTGAAGCAATTCTAAGTGGCTCGCCACCTCTCTATAAAAGTTAATTGTTTGTAAAAAATAGCATGTGCTTTGCTTTCCGCTTTTGGTTCCACATATCTATATGTGTGAACAAGTTTTTTCTCAAATTAAATATATTTTGAGTCCACTAAGAAATTGTCTAACTGCTGAACATTCAGAATCATGTGTCAACTGAAAGTCCCAAATTATACTCCTGATACTACCACATTAAGTAGAACTCTGCAAAGACAATGATTGCGTTAAAATTTTATTATTTTTTTTTAACTTCGTTGCATGAACACTTATATTTTATGTTGTTTATTTCATGTTTCATATATGTTTTTAAGAATGCATAATATATGTAAAAATTTAATTTTTTTATTCGTATTGAAGAATAGGTATTTTTAACTTTACTTATTTTAATAAAAATTCATAAAAGTTTCATATTTTGTGCACAATTTTAATTTTCAATCTGTTTTGAAGGAATAGTTATATTTTATGTTGTTTATTTTTATGTCAATAAATCTCTTTAAATGATTCATAATTAACATATTATAAAACTCTAAATTTGTATTTTAAACCTCTATTTCCCAACTCTTCATGTACTGTAGTGGGAATCGAATTGTTTCAAATATTTCCTACTACATGGCACGCTGAATCGAGTTGGTAGGTTAGTTTGGCACGTCACAGATAAAAGGTTGCCGACCCCTGTTATAGACTAATATCACAAAATCAAAAGACATTGCCAAATCAAAAAACGTCGCCAAATGATGTCATCGTTTCTGCACATGCGCAAAATCAAATTCCCGCGCATGCTCCTTCTGTATTAGTCCGTTGAGAAATAAATTGGTGAAGATTTGGGAATGTTTTAATGGAAACTCTATCTTTCAAGCATCCCAAGCTTTATAACTTCATTCTGCGTGTGTAGACGATACCTCATAAATTTACATGAGTACCAATCTGTATGTTGTCTTATATATTCGCAATTATTCTTATTTCGTCATTTTGCTAAAATCCATAGTTTTTCAGGTACTTACGTATTAAACAGTATTCATGAAAGTCATGGACATAGGTTTCAAATTCTAACAGATTTTTATTACAAAGTAACAGAAGAATATTACAATTTACTCGAAAAAGTAATTTTCGTATTTTTGGACGTGCGCTATTAAGATTATTGAGTTTAAATATGTGTGGTCAAGATTAGTGGGTTTGAACATGCGTGGGGTCAAGATTATTATGTTTCGAAAGACGCAGGAATAGTTTGTGACGGATCTATCCGCGACCTCCTACTAATAATCCTCTTGGGTATTCTTTAGGGCTAGCAAAATTCACCAATCTTCTCCTAAGAAGAAAACGTTATATGCAAATTATTATATATAGTTCTAGTTCGCGAGTTAAAGGGAGTTAGTGAGTTAGAAGTGAAGAAGATTAGATAACAGAAAATTAGAAGGTTAAAAGTTTAGTTAACTAGAGGTGACAAGAGAAATACAAGAAGATCACCATAAAGGGTTAGAAAGCCCTTGTAAAAGATTAAAGATAGGAAGTTGTGATTGATAAATTAAATTGATTAGAAGACTGCTTAAGTTTAGGTACTGTCACCTTCCTATTACGTTGATATTTAAAGTATTAAAGGGCTTAAGTGGACATTAGTTGCATATCTGCGGTGTAAAGTAATATTAAGGAGGAACTATTATTATAAATTAGTTTAGTTAATACATTCGCCCAAAACGTGACTCTCGTCCCCTCCCTCTGTTGTCTGACAGGATCATCCTATTTGTAGTGTGCATTGATTTGTGTTTGAGTGGATTAAAGTGATAAATAAAATTTTTGAAAATTATCATGTCGAATAATCTTTCACTTCCTTCCACACCTTTAGCTGGGTCACAGGGTAGAAGGGAAGTAGGTTTGTTACAATTTTTCCTCTATTGGCTACCTATCGTGGCTTTGCCCATGTTTTTGAGTTGGCAGAATTGTTTGATGATATTATACCGATATTGCTTTATTATCAGCAGAATAATATATGTACTTTTATATATTATTGCAAAATTTTTTATCAGGAAACAAAAAATGTAGAAAATTAATTGTATGAGAATAACTTGCTTAGCAAAATCATAACTTTTAATTTTATCAATATTTATATTGAAGGAAATAGACGAAGCATTCACTATGATTGACAGAATGGCTGAAACAAATGCCAGTGAATTGGTAGCGGCGAAAGGTACAATAAAACTCACAAGTAGGTAAGCATATGTTGTATTAATTTCATTATTTTTTGCACTAAATAGTTTACAATAACTGCAATTAATATCTTTTATGCATTACATTTACTTTATAGGTTGTTGAGAGTTATAGACAATGTGTTAAAATTTGCTACTGCAAAGAACAAAGAAGTTAAAATAGCCAAGAAACATCTTTTAGTCGAAACAAAGCATACAAAAGTAACCGCAGATTCAAATGATCACATTATTGGGATAGCTGTAATAGATTCAGAGAATAAAAATAGCTTGGAAGACAAGAAAACGGAATTCCTTTTGAGTAGTTCGAACATTCCTAAACACAAAAGTCTGTCGTACTTCTTGCTGCCACCGGAATTGGTAATAAAGAGAGAGAAAGAAACTGAATCAAAATACGATTGCCAAATCAACGTTGTCTTTTTTGAAAACTGGTATCTCTTTCCCAAGCCAATAGAAGTTCTGTACAAAAGAAATTACAAAATCATACCAACACCTATAATGTATGTTTCTCTTTCTGGTGGTTCAGCTTGGAACTTAACGTCACCGGTACATCTATATTTTAAAAATGAAGTATGTATATATCTGTATTTATTTTTTTGTTTTAACATCTATATCAGAGTTTCTCCCTGTCTTTTTACAATGTTATTCATTTAACTCGTCACATTATCAGAAACATCTTAAAACTTCTTGAGATCCCAGGCCCGTATCAGTGGCGTAAAGCAGAACATTTGGGCTCCCCAGTAAAGTCAAGTTTTGGACCGCTAAAGCTGGATTTTACAAAGGGTAGATACTTGCTGGCTGTAAGGCTTTGGGCCCCTTAGAAACCTGGTCCTCTTTGCGATGCGGAGGTTGGGGGGGGGGTACGTTACTTCACTGGCCCGTATGCAAAAGCAAGCCCCTACCGTGATCCTAAAAAGTAAACAGTATATAACATACGTTGAAAAATAGTCGTACAAATGGTAATCTGGAACAAACAAATGTGTATGGCTCACAATATTGTTAATCTAGGCACCAATCAGCTTGACCGACTGCCATCTTTCGATTAAAAGAGTAACGAGGGTGCATGTTGGTAGGCCTATGCTTAGGGATGGACGTCGGTCATTTCAGAATAACGCAATTGTGCCACTGCTTCCAGTTGGCATACAGATCGGAATTCCCAATTTTTTCGGAGAATATGTCAGGTAATAACATTGGACCATTAAAATAATTTTTGATCATTACTTTCTTGATGTTGAGTCGAGAACGAGATGAGACCCCAAATGAAACCGAGTTCCCGCGCCCAGACCCAGTTGAGCCATTCTTTAAGACGTCCTTGTACATTATAAAGTACCTTATTTGAGTGGTTCGATTAATTTAATTTAGTCACAAACGTTTGCAAGAAGACTAGCATTTATCAAAACTAGATACAAATTAAAATATCTTAATTCTTTTTTTAATTAATTAATTTTCAAAATTCTCGACTTAAAATGTGTTGTAAAAATTGGCATAATTTGGGGAAAGAAGCGAAAAAATTTTTTTAACCCTTTACAAGGCCCTTTTTTCTATTAATGATATGTTAAAATATTTTTAGATTCAGATTGGTTTACAAAAAGAAATTAATTTAGCTTCTTATACCTAAATTTCATTTCTTTTTTTAAAAAAATTTTTGGATGGTATTCAAAAGTAGGACATCTTACGTTTTGCATTTTTTTTATATCGCATTTATGAATAAACAGCAGAATGAAAATCAAAATAGATTTTCATTGGCATTTAAGTTAAAATACTGTTTTATATACAATATGTTGCTAACGTTATCATTGTTTTGTTTAATCAGCATGACAAAAAGATTGAAAATCCTGTTTGCGTCCATTTTGATCCACGTGTCGATTATGATGACGGAGGATGGGGTACCGAAGGATGCCAATATGGAGGACTCAAAGATGGCTTTCATATTTGTCGTTGCAGTCATTTATCCATATTTGCTGTTATTTTAGTAAGTTTAAAACATATATATGTAACGATTCCCTTTAATTTTCTATCGAGGATAGTTTAATTCATAATGGTCTGGAACCCTACAAGACTTCGCTTGGTGATTTTTTTATTTTACCTACCTAACAGGAAATATATAGCCTCAACTTTATCATCCCCAAAAAATGTTAGTGTTTTTAAACAACGATGATGCAATATTGCAGTGGTCTTCAAACTGTGTTTCATGGAACACTGAGGTTCCACAAGACATACCCAGGGGCTCGAGCAAAAATCGAAAAAGAACTTATATGTACTCAAAATTATTATTTCTATGAAGTTTATATAGTAACAAGTATTTAAAATTCATCCAGAACTGAAAATTGTATTTATATGCAATAAACTTTATTTTCCAACACTTTTTAAACTTTTGTTATAAGATTACAAAAGAATAATATATAAAGATAAAACGTTTTAACTTTTTATCGTTGTATATGTTTCGTATTAGATTGTGAATATTCTGCTGTTTAATATCTTGGGTTTCAAGAGATAATTTTATACTCGTTAAGTAACACAGGGTCTTGCATAACTAAATAATTTTCTAATGGAAAATGTACAGTTTTGCAATGGTGGAAAAAACACACCTATAATGAAGGAGAGGAAACAGCTTATTAACAGGTTCGATGTTAAAATCTAAATTCAAGCAAGAACAGATTCTAACTTTTATGTTTCAAATTCATGAAAAATACACAGTAATTCTTACACATCTATAAACAGTTTAATGCCATTGAGTACATTGTGTTTAAGTGAAATATGTTTCTCACTGCAAGTAAAAGCAGAAACAAAGTATAAAACAAATAAAAAAGTAGAATATGAAATGTGACAGCAAATAATTTCAATAGTCATAGATTTCGACAATTTTTTGAGATATATTCTAAGTATGTGTGGAATGGGGCTCCACGAAAACACCTTTTAGTTATAGGGGTTTCACAAAAACACCTTCAAGTTCTAGGGGTACCGTAAGTTAAAAAAGATTGAAGACCACTCCAATATTTCATCATCCGCGTATTCGGACCATTCCCAAAAGCATTTGCCGGAAATCATACGATTCTAACATTTTACGAGTAACCAAAACTATGAAGGGTTGAGATCTGAGAAGCGAACAAGGAATGTTTTAGTGTATTCGTTGCACTGTGTTTCGTGGCATAATTTTATGCTTGTATAAAATAAATGAGGATCTTTTAAGCTTAAAAGCCTCCTCATCCTTTCCTCAGTGGCAAATGCCAGATAAAAATAGATCACCTAAATATTCACATGTTTTAATTCAAGTGAAATCGCTACATATATCTGAAACCTAGAGAATTTACAGTAAAAATGGGCATCTCAATGGGTTTGATTTCATTGTTCCTTCAAGTTGTATTACCTTGTAAAACGAGGGAAATTGGCGAGGGATCTCTCAAATTTGAACCATTATTAAGTGGAGAGGATAGCACCTTCATCCCAATCTCCACTGTCTCAACAATAGCACAGTGTTCCTGTTCATGAACTTGTGAGCGAAACTGTAGAGTTTGAGATCTGGTGCCACTGAAGATCGCCGTGTAAGTGGGGAAATTTGAGTGAGAGTTTTATTAAAGTTGCACTATAAAGCAACACGAGAGAGAGGGGGGGGGCTTTTAGTGGCGGTTTTCCTAATTTTGAGTTCATGTATATTTTACTTTGAAATCCTCTAAAAACTTCTACTCTGAAACAAGCTGTGTGTTTAAAAAATTGCATGGACTTAATGAAATTAAAATCACGATAAGTAAAATAATAAAGAAAGAACTTTGTTAAATTGTCAATCTTTTTCTATTAAATTTGTTAAAAATTTAAAAAATGAACCCTTTTACTCAATTAGCAAACATTTCGATTAATGATGCAGGAGTTTATTTATAATTCCATCAGGGTTTTGAGGGCTTTAGGGAGAAAACTGATAAAAAGAGATTGAAACTGAAAACATTTCTAGCACAGAAACAGCTTCAGTTTATCTCACCTGAAGTCTATGTGTAAAACCTTGGTTACACGGCGTACAAAAATGCGATTTTCCAGTTCCTGCCTCTCTTTACTCAACAAGGTGCTATCAATGTGTGGTGTTCTGTAGCCACCCGTCACACCAATACCTTCCTGTCTATCTGAAAATCTGGCTGGATGTGTAGGCGGAATTAAATGAAAAAAAGGCATAATTCCAAATCAAATTGATTTATTGATGCTTATCAGTATATAAGATCAGACACAACACAATTCTAATTAAGATAAATAAACTAGAGTAAAGTGAAGAGGTGGGATATCACTACAAGCGGATAATACAGAATTTCAACTGAATCTAGGACAGCTTAAACGCGCACAATTAGAACTACGCCTCATAATAATATAATCTGATTTTCTTAATCAAAGTCACTAATCTTATATTTTACTGTTGCGGTTCCTTCGTGACGAACTTCATGCACTTTATTTTGCTGGGTGAATTGATGAAGACTCCACGTTCCGTAATAGTAAATTTCACTAGTTTAAATCCGCTTCTCTTCGCGTACATCAACACGTATCAGGCTAGCTACACTCGTCAACAACTTCGTGTCGACTGCTCGATCTTTAATTCACTTTACTTCTCACTTCCTATTACTTAGCTTTTTAACTCGCGAAAACCGAATTTATATAATAAATCTTATTTACATAAATCACGCCTGTCTCTCGGTGAAGATTGGTTGAAATAAATAAATTGTTTTAAAGAAAAAAAGAAGAAGTTAGTGAAAGACCGTATAAATCCGTCACAAATGAAATTGGCAGAATACGTTACCCTTCTCATGTTATCCGAAAACTTGGTCTTCTACATAAGATCAAGTTTTTACTCCCCCCCCCCCGCCCTTGCCTTTGTCGCATGATGTAGTGACTCATGACTTATTAACATCATTAACGGTAACAATAAAAGTTCTTCTCGATTAATAAATATATTCTTTTATTTTTTTACAGTCTGAGAAACATGATACCAGTGAACAACAATTTCGTTTGGGTACCGCTATTTACGTGGGATGTGCTGCATCCATTATTGCTTTGTCTTTTACAGTCTTGCTGTATCTTCTGTCGAAGTAAGTTATTCCTCATAATGATTGTAATGCTAATAATTGTATGGGAAAAAATGCTGCAAAAACTATAAGATTTGCTTGAACTTAACCAAACAGATTCTTTGGGAAATAAAACACATATTAACAATTTTTCTTGCTTCCATAGGAATTTAAAGCTTTCCAAGTTAATTGAATCATATTCCATTTTTAATTCTAAAAAGGAGCATTTATTATTCTACCCGTAATTAAAATATTTATTGTATGATTTTTAAAAGGATCTCATTAAAATAAAAATTTATATTCTTTTACGAAAAAACAGTATCACATTATTCTGTGACCGATTAGATCTCTAGGACACCATGGAGTCCGACTAAACAAAATATATTGCAATAGTTTTAATATACTCTTTATTCAGCTAGAATAAAATCTCTTAACTAATAATGAGCATGGAGAGGTTTCCTTAACCGTAACTTGAGAAAACAAAATACTATAAAAATTTTATTTGAAATAATCGTTGACGATATCTGCTCAGCTAGATTTAATTGTGCTTTATTAGTATCTTCAAGTAAGTTTTGATTCCTTCCCCATCAATCTCACTCGTACACTCTAAACAACTTCAACATATAACAGCCATCATATATCTATTTTCAAATATATTCGCATACACCTCTTGGAATCTTCCGAAAATTTTCTCCTCTTCTACACTTATGGTTATTTTGCAATGCCTATATTTGCATGCAATACGGTTGCTTTACAAAAGTGATGTTCTCATAAAAACAGCATTATAAAGTAGCGCAAGAGGTTAGTTCAGCGTTTCTTAAAATGAGGGAGGGGGGGGGGAGTGTAAGACCTACGAGGGAGGCACAAGCACATCGAAAGGTCGAAAATAAAAGGTTATTTAAAAATATATATATATATATTATTTTACTGAAAGGAATAAAAAAAATACATCTGACATAATAAATAAAAAATACTCATTTACTCTGATATAATATATTTATAAATTTATCTGTACTTAATTTAATAAATAAATAAAATGTATAATCTGAGCACAGATGCTTCAAAATAATTATAAAATGAATTTAGTATAATCTAGTGCATAAATAGAGTATATTTGCTGATAATCTTTGTATAATGAGATAAAAACAAGGATTAGTAACTAGTGTAGAATTTTTTTGACGAGGTAAAATGTTTTTTAAAAATAATGTTTTCTGAAAATTATGTTTTAAAAATTTATTGTGTTCTTTTACCTAAACCTACTGCATGCATGGATGTATACTTAAGTGAAATTTTTGAACTATTTCTAATGCGTTTAACTAGAAAACAGATGTCGTAACAAACAATTTTTATAATTTCCTAATTATACTCTACAGAATATCCTTTTTTTTAAAAAAAAAAAATGACTGAACGATTTATATTTAAAATTTCACTTAAGTATAAAGATAAGTGATTATTTAATATACAGACAAAATCTTGAGTATTTATGTTTAATATTTTCAGAAATAGGTACAAAAGCACTTAAAATAATATGTTCATTGTCTCTGCAAGAACCTTATTACATACATAAGAATAAATAAAACTCATATTGAAAAAAAGCAGTCTTGTGACTTGTTTAGAAATCATTTGTCTAAAATATGGAGAAACTTTTGAATTCTGATATTTAAAGAAATAGTTAGCATGTGAACATACAAATCCATAATGAAACCTTTCAAAATGTCGTATAATCACATATTCTCAAATCAATACTTCCACATATTGATATATTTTTACGCGGAATTTATGATGCTTTATGGTTAAATTTGATGTGGGTTGTTCATAAAAGTTGAAAATTCTACAAAAATTTATACAGAATTTTAGTAAAATACTGCAAATGCTACAAACTATCTCGTTTGACAAAAACTGAAAAATGCTATGTATGTATTTTCTGAGTAATTTAAGTAAAATAAGAAACAAAAAGTATTAAAACAAATTGAGGTGAAGTCAATGTTTAAGAAAATAGGGCAAATACAGGTAATAAACTTTGTATTAAAGTGGCATTTTATTCTAAAATTGCAATTTTCTCAAAATCATGTTTTTAAAACTGCGTATACCTTTTATCAGAATCCATCGCATGAATACACACGCAATTTTGAATAGATATTACTGATGTGTAATTATATGCACTGAAATGAGCTTTTTGAGATATCACCAAAATACTTAGAGACCAGATATCGTAACAAAAAAAAAATGACCATTTTCAAAAAGAATCATAGTGATGCTGGGTTTAAATTTGTTTTTGAAAAAAATTATACAATATATTTGAAAAATTTCACTCTAGTATAAATATAAAAATCTATTTAATATACATACAAAACGAGAAGTCTATACAATTAACAGTTTCTGAGGGAAAAAAAGTACATAAAAATGCTCAATTTAATGTTGGTCACATAGGGGTAAGCCGACTCCTCTTAATTTTTGTTACCAGTATTAAAATCAGTATAGGAGAACGGATACTAGCATGTCTATTTAACTCATTTATTCCATTAATTTTACCCTCACTATTAAACTTTCATCAGATGAATGTTAAACTATCATTAAATAGATTCATTCTTAACAATCTTAATCATGACAATAGATTCGACTATAAAATTTTAATTATATATTTTATTAATTTTAATTTGCAGGATAATTATTAGTGCAATGGATTTAATTCTTTTATATTACAAGCGCAAATACAACACATGAATATTCAATTACTGTTTTTTTTTTCATTTCTAGAACATGGCGATGCACCGTTGACCATAGTGTTCTGTTTTGGTTAGCTTTAAGTCTGCTTTGTTGTCTGATTCTTCTGTTTATCAGCGAAATGCATTTTATGTGGAAACCAGGTTGTCTTTTGATGGCCATGCTGCTCCATTACTTCATCCTCGTAACATTCGGATGGCTCCTTGTTCAATCTATAATGAACAGACTGCGATTTGCTAACAAAACAGATATGGACGAAGTGCCTCATTTCATTTTGAAGTCAGCTTTAAGCGTTTGGAGTAAGAAACTCTTTATATATATATATATATTTAAATTTAGTGTATATAAAAAGACTTGTATTATTTATTTGTCTGTTTTATAGATACCTCAATTCATCTTAAAATCGTTTATTTAATTTCTACTTTTGAGAAATAATTTTATAATAATTATAGCTTTTGCTACAAATTTTCTTACTTATGAGTACAAATAAGTTTCTGCAGTTTGACAAAAAGATGGCATCACCAGCTCGTTTAAAATTTATACTTGTAAAACTTCATATCAGTAAGGTTGGACATCTGGTAACACCATAACCTTGAAGTATTAACGATTTTGTAAGAGAATCACATAATGTTCTTCGGGCTAAAATGTCATTTTGAGTCTAACAATCGTTATTTGGGGGAACTTTTTATTTACTCTTTAATTGGAAGACATTTAAGGCTGGGACACATCGATTGCTTGCAGAAACATGTAGTGAGGCTGCTTTGAGAGAGAAAAGCTATTGTGAGTAGTTTCGAAAGTTTAAGAGCTGTGAGTTTGACATCGAAGACAAAGAACGTAGTGGACTATTTTTGCGTGAGTGAATATAAACTTTGCTCTGTTCAGCTAGTTGAGGGCTTTTGGCAACATATCTCTTAATTTGGAAGATTTTTGGTAAACGATTTGTGTCAAACGCAATAAAATGCGTGAAGTTACATTAGGAGGGTCCCTACAAGCAACTTCACATCGTTTAAAATTAAGGAAATTGGGTTTCAAATGAACTAATGCCAAGAAACATTGAGCGCTGATTTTGCACTGTGAAATGCTATTTGCTAGGTGTATACGAAACAGTTTTTGCCTCGTATAGTTCCTGGTGAGGACAAATGGATCCACTACAATAACCCAAAAAAGAGTGAACCACGTGGTCATGCATCAACAGCCAAATATTCACGGAAAGAAACTCAAGTTATGTAATTGGTGTGATTAGTTTGCTGTTGTGTTTTATGAGTTGCTCAAACTGAATTAAACCATTACTGGGGATCGCTACCAAACACAATTGGTAAGATTTAGCAGAGTAATAAAAAAACACACCCTATACTACTCCAAACACGACAAGATTATTCTCCTGCATGATGATACTCATCTGCACGTTGCGGCACCTGACAAAACGTATTTAGAAACTCTCAAGTGGGAAGGAATAATGTCTCACCCGTCCTATTCACTAAACATTGTCTCTTTTCCGGATCAGAGGCACATGACCTGCCTCAGCAGCAGTTTGCTTCATATGTAGATATTAAAAATTTGATCGGTTCGTGGAAAACTTCAAAAGATAAAGCTTTCTTCCGACGCGGTATCCGTATGCTACTAGAAAGAAGGGGGAAAGAAGTGGCTAGCAATGAACGATAATTTGAAAAAAAACATAAAGTACCATTCTTTCTTAATAAGAGCCCAGTTTCTGTTTAAAAAAATGATGGAAACTTATTTGTACTCCTTGTAACATTTTATAACATAGTATGCCAAGAGAACAAAAATGTATCTTAAAGAAGATTCTCGTAAATATTTTTAATGTTTATTGAAACAGCCTTAATAAGTTTCTTTTGTGTACTTCTTGGAAATTAAAACAAACTTTTAATAATTTCAGCTGTTCCTATCATTATTATGATCATCATATGGCTCACTAAAGATTACAAATATCATAGTCAAGATACGTAAGTAATTTTAAATAAAATGTTTTATGTAATATAATTATGTAATTTGTAAATTTAATTTTTTTCTACTGAAGCCTTCGAATACAATATGTAAGGTCTCAGGTGTGAAAAAATGTTAAAATTAACAATTTAAGTATAATTATTATTTATTTAAAACGTTTTTCCAGTTGTTGGGAAACAGTATCTGATGTCTCAAAATCTGCTCTGATTCCGATTGTGATAGTGCTGTTCATAACATTATGCATTAACATGTGTGCTATATATGCAGTTTCATGCCGCTTCAAAAAGGACTTTTTAATTGGTGATTCGATTTATAAAGATTCTGTTGTAAAGTTTAGAGTTGCAGTCACAGTATTCTTCTTCTTTGGCAAGTATTCCTCTTAATATTTTATTTAGTAAAAATTTGGTATCATTATTTAACTTTGCAATATAGTTCTTCTTTAGCATTCACCTCTTTATGTGAAAAATGAAAATTTCCGGATGAAAATTAGTATAAAATTGTGTTTTTAGGGGATACAATACGATTCAATTGACAAAAATCGGTCAAAAAATCAAATCTAGACTAAATTATTTTTTATGTATACTTTTCTACAAACTCATAACATTTGAAAGCTCTAAGTTTTAAAAACGCAGAGTTGTGATAACGTTTACGTTTGTTTTTATTCAATGCATCCGAATGGCAAATCAAAACTTTAAACTGACTTATCTCGGAGATAGATAAAATAACTAGTTTGTCTTCATTTAAAATATTAAGGCTTTTTTTCTATTGTACCTAATACTTGAAAATGTTTTTCACTTGTTGTTAATAGTACATGGAACAAAAAAAATTTGGTATTTATTTTTCAATAAAAGCAATGCTTATTTTCTAAAGAAAATAATTGAATTTAGAATTTGCACATTTTTTAAGGTATTTTCAATAAGCATTCATAAAAAGAAGTATTATTCGAATACCAATCATGTTATCGCTGAACCCAAACCAATTTTTGTTATACATAGTGTGACGCACTTGTAAATAAAATTTCATATATATAAGTTGATTATTATGGGAGGAGTAGCATTTTAAAATCACTTCATAAGTTTTAAGTTTTTCCCTTAAAAAATTAAATGGGTGTTTTTTTATGAAATTTTGATCACAAAATCTGTTTTACACCATACATACACATAGGAGGCTGCCAAAAAAATTATGAAAATTGTTAAATTAAAAAAAATTATCTAAATCGCACCATGTTCCCTTAAATAATATTAAAAACTCTTCAGTTAATTATATTAAACTAATTAGTAATATTATTAATGAATTTTAATATCCGAAAAAAAGAAACCCAATACATTTTATGAGGATCCAAGATTCATTTAAAGATACTATTGAAATCGTTTTATACTCAATCATACTCTAATCGTACTATTAGATATCCTGAATCTGTCAGCTTGTAATATTAAAAAGCAAAGTCCAAAACATGAATACTCATCTAATAGAAGAACGGATATTAAAATAAACTCATATAGTTTTATGCAGCTTATTTTTATTTTTTTTAGTGCTATATTCTAAAATTTAGAAACATTAAATTGATTCGTAATTTTTTCATTGATGTACAAAGTGTAAATTCATTAGATTTAACAGCTAAAGAATTAAAAAAAAATGGAATACATATTATGTGAGAAAATTTAGGTACAGCTTAAAAAACATTAATGTGACCATAAAGTATGATGTTCTCTGCATGTGTGTGCTGGTTAAGTCAGAATGCGGCGATAATTTTTGAACGTTTTTCAATTAAATAAATTTTGGGCCTGGTTCATTAACATTAGGCGGCGAAGATGAAATATTTCCTCATATCACTTCATCTCTCTTTATATAACAATTATAATCAACATATATCACTCATCCTTCACAATTAAAGATTCTTAAAACAACCAAACAATGCATAAAATGAATTTCCCTAGAGGTCATAAGGAATTTACATTCCTTATTTCCTGTGACCCGGCTAGGTGTGTGCGAGGAACTAAATGATCAGACGACATGATGAACTATTTATTTATCTCTATATTCAACACAGACACAAATAGCTCTCTAATTAAGATAAATTTGATCAATCAGAGGACGAAGGAGAGACAAGATAGTGTGGGGATAATATATACAATCATGCAAATCTATCCTTACGATAACTTATACAAAGCTTGCTTTAATTTAGATGCGCGCTAATAAGTTAACTCTCTAACTTCTACTTGAAATAAGATCACAGTACCTGGACTCTTGCAATCCTTTAGTCCTTTAGACGTGGCCTCAAACACTTCTCCAATAGTGAAACTAAGCGCTTGCCAAATTTCCAACTTCTCGCGTCGTACACTATTTACGTATACGTACTACTGCCGGTTTGCTAGCTTCTCATCTATTCACTTCAGATCCAAGTTATTCTCCCTTCACTAACTCTTAAACTCACGAATACAGAATATATATATTAAACTTAATCTGCATAATCACGCTTTCTTTCCTCGGAGAAAGTTGGTTGAACAAATGATGGCCCAAAAGGAATCCCCAAGGGGTTAGTGGAAGAAACCGTATAGATCCGTCACAAAGTTCATTGGGAAACCCTTTCAGAATCCACTATAAAATTTTAAGGAAGGGGTGGGCAACTGTTTTGGCCTGAGGGCCACATGTGGAAGCGAGGGATACAGGAGGGCTGCATCCACTACAGTAGTTAACCTTGCATCCCCGAATAGTTAAAACTGTTCCATAAAAATAAATAAATATAAGAGTCAAAGAAAATAGTGGCAGTTTTATTAACCTTATTTATTGTTTTAGTTTCATATTATCTATAGCTGCTAGCATATTTAATTTTAGAATCAGTTTAATGAGACAAATGTACCCTAAAGTACTTATCTGCAATTTTTTGTTTTTGTTTTTGGAATCTGGAGTAAGATTGCTTATGGAAATATCTTCTTCATAGTCTGCAAATTAAAGTGTCATATAATTCTGGCTGATTTTCATGCAAGAATTATTTTTTCTCACCAATGTATTTCGACCCAAATATGCAGAACATTTTACCTATATTTAGTTTGCTTACAGTCTTAGTGATCCTTAATCCTTTCTTGGGCCTAGGGAAGAGAGATAGGTTACTTCCCATCTACGTGGTCTTACAAAATACATCTGTGGGAAGCACAAAAACCATTATAATATATTGGTATTGCTATTATAACGACGGGAAGACTTATTCCCGCTTCAGTTTTGTTCCACTGCCCATAATCCAGAGATTACGACATCTGTAAATCGGACCCAAAAAAAAGATGGTACTAAAGTAGAAGTACCTTGTCCGAAAGGTGTCGCTGGATATAACGATGTCATGGGAGAAATTTATAGTTTTGATCAGAGAAAAGAAAGATACCAAATAAAAAGATCTGTAAAACGATGGCATAGAATCTTTTATTTTTTTATTGACCTGGCCATCATAAATAGTTTCATCCTGTGGCAAGTGAACAACAGAAACATAAGTTTAAACCTCATAACATCCTGTATAGTGTCAGCTCGTCAACTAATTTATGGGTATTCGTCAAGAAAAAGGAAAGGACGTCCTGTTAGAGTGTAGTTCCGGATGATGTGCGCTGAGTCAATGTGATATGCTAAAGCTGGTTTCCAATTACACTGAGGTCCAAAAGTTAAGCATAAATTGTAAGATGCAAAAAACATGGAGTAAATATTCGTAAAATTATTCCAAATTTCTTGCGGATATTAATTGGGGGAAGAAGAAACATTGGGCTTATGCAAAACTTTTCAGTCGACTACGTCCTGCGCGAAACACCGGCGTATGTCGGAACGCGGAGAAACCGATTCACGCAGCATAAGCAGTTCAGACAAGTTTCGTGCAACTGCTGTGCGAAGGAACGTTGTTAACCATCAAATAAGGTGAATGATGCCTCAAAGACGCCAATCGGACATGTTTACGAAAGGAAGAATCGTTGGAATGTTTGAATCCTCACGATCACAAACTGAAGTGTCCCGAATTCTGAATGTGGACCAGTCTGTGATCTCAATACTGGGGCAGAGGTTTCAAAGAAAGGGAGATGTTACCCGACAACCAGTATCAGGTCAACCAAGAGTCACAATCCCTCGCCAAGACCGATATCTGGTAATAAGTGCGCGACATCAGAGGGGCAGTACTGCCAGAGCACTGGGTTCAGCGCTCACAGTCGCCACAGGAATACGAATTTCGAGAAAACTGTTTACAGGAGACTCAATCATGCTGGCCTGCACGCCAAAAGACCAGCAGTTTGCATTCTCCTCACGTCTGCCCATAAACGCGCTCGTTTGAACTGGAGTTTTAAACATCAACATTGGAGTGCGGAAGAGTGGGCCAATGTGATGTTTAGTGACGAGTTCCGGTTTAGTCTGAATAGTGATTCTCGGCGGGTAACGATATGGAGAGAACGTGGAACACGTATTGAACCAAGAAACATAACGGAAAGACATCATTTTCCATCAAGGGGAGTAACGGTATGGGCAGGCATGATAATGGACGGCCGCACAGACCTCCATTTATTTGACAAGGGGTCTGTGACTGCTCAAAGATACAGAGACGAAGTTCTTGAACCTTATGTTCGCTTGTTTCGAGGTTCTGTCGGTCCTGACTTCATATTCATGGATGATAATGCGCTATGTTACCGAGTGGTGCTTATTGATGACTTCCTTGAAACGGAAAACATCCAACGCATGTTGTGGCCTGCGAACTCCCCTGATTTAAATCCTATCTAGCATGTATGAGATATGATATGCTCAGGAGACGAATTGCAGCCCTTCCGCACCCACCAAGTTCCGTTACAGAACTGAAGAGAGCTCTCCAAGAAGCTTGGAACCGTTTGACCCCACAACTCATTTATCATCTCATAGCAAGTATGGTAAATCGCTGTGCAGCGTGCCTGGCTGTCAGAGGTGACCACACGCCTTATTAAACTGCAGCATCAGTATTTTATTTAATGTTTTCTTTCTTTTTTTCTTTATAGTGTGAGTCCTTGCTATGCTCAGTTTTCTTTCAAACTGCTGCTTTGGATAATAAAATTAATTATTATCATTCTTTTGATTTGCTTCCTTATTTTATAACCATTTTACACTCGTATATCACGTTTCCCGCCATTCTGATTTACAGTTCCTTCTTTATCCACATAATTATCAATTATGCTTAACTTTTGGACACCTGCGTAAAAGTGATGTAGAAAATGTCGCAGAATGGGACAAGAAAAGAAGACCAACTACATGTGTGCTGAATGTGTTGTCCCCTTATGCATTGCAACGCGTGCTTCTCATCTTTCCATGGCAAATAATACCCATTAAATTTAATTTTCGTTATGACGGTGAATGGTTCCTTGGGAAATGTTCTTCATACCCCTAAAATTTAAAGGTATGCGTAAAATTCGGCAAAATAACATATGTTTGCTTAAAATGCTATTGTTTAAATGTTAATAAAACCTTAAAAAAACTGCGAGAAATTCAAAAGAGAAATAAATGGCCCACGAAAGGGTTAAAACATTTTAAGGGTTGCTTGTGACCCACAGGGCCGCTTTTTGCCAAGTGTGTTATTGATCTACCAAGTGTCATCCCGAACTGGATTTCCCAAGTGTTATTTGAGAAAGGCTGTTCAATTTATGGCATAACTCATTAAGACAGTGCATGCGTTATTGTTTTCGAATAAATACTTATTTCCATTCAGTATGTTTGCATTTCTCTCGTTAAAAAAAAACGGGAATAAGTTTTCACGGAACTTATTTCTTCCATCATGACAACATTATATACACATAAATTTGAACCAACCATTCCAAGAATTTTCGTGACTGTATCACCTTGAACATTGAAAGAATTAAAAATATTAATTCACTTTCGAGAAAAAAATGCAACATGATGAATAAGGATTATTAGTAAAGCCAAGTTTATATCTGCATGTGAAATTGCGCAAATCACATTGTTTACTTTCAAATAGAGTGAGCAATTAAAGTTACTATCTATTCTTGGAAAGGCAACTAGAATTGCGGTCAGTTCTAATTTGATCTCTGATGCAACACAGCATGCATTGAGTTTCAGAAATACGTTGTTATCAAGATGATGATGTCGGAATGAATCATAGTATTACGTTACTTGTAATTTATTTATTTTAATATTATTTAAATTCCATCTTTTAAATACAATTTTTGTTAAAAGTGCTAAAAAAATTATTGGTAAAATTACAAGGTTTGCGGCAAAAGTCATGGCAACATTTTTTTTTTGAAGATACCAAAGACATGTGAAATATACAGAAAATGTGACATATACAGACGAAAGAACAAGGCGTTATGTGTGGACAATGAATAGCACTTAAATAATGAACACACTAATTCATTACGGTAGTACAGGGCAATATGGCCTTCACGGTGCAAAAGAATGACAACACAGTACACATAAAGTTGACATAACAATGCATTTGTTGTGCGTTTCTCGATGCCACTTGCCCTCTCTAACTCCCGTAGCATCCATCGTCTGTCTTCATGCATGAGCTGCTCAATGTCGGCACGAGCCAAGTCAGTCCGCACACTGACCGGTCGTCCCAAACGTTACTCATCACTGGTTGACACACGTCCTTGCTGAAACTTTCCTACCCACCGTGCTACTGTACGGTATGGTAGGGCATTATTCCCAAGGGCTTCCACAAATTCACTGTGACATTCCATCTCATTTCTCCTTCGGAGAACGGTTATTTTGATCTAAGCGCGCTGCTCAACACGGGTTACTTCCATCTCACACGACACTCACCAACTGACTAATTTCACAGCCCTTGCTAAACTACTACCATCTATCACATAGCCATCTGTTGTTCAACATACACACTATGCCTGCAGAACTTACACACGACTCATATACGTTTGAGATCCGTTCACATATTTACAAGGAAAAAAATAGTTGCCATGACTTATACCCTAACCCTCGTGTATAGCTAAAATAATCGTTTATTCTTTTTTGAACTTAGAGTAGATTATGCATGTTTATGTCACCACACATATGTGTATTTCATCATTCCTCTGGCTATTCCTTTCAAACATTTACACAAAATGGAGTGCATTGATTTTAAACATTTTTGGGTATACAGGGGACACACAATTTATCTTATCCGGAAGAACCAGATATCGTTACTTACTACTCTCTTCGTAAACTTTCTAATGGGAAATTTTGCTGTATCTCCGTTTTCGGTCTGCAGTACTTATCTTCCAAACTTCTCCACTTGGGGTGCTGCTGTTGTTTGCATTAGTAGGGCATAGCTTGCATCTAGATCTCTTCGTTCGCAAGCATTTTCAGGTTAAATGGATTTTCCTATGCACCCTGTATATACTTGTCCTGATGAATGTGTAGTGGATTTCTTGAATTACATTCTCTACAGATTGATTTCAATTTTTTTTGTTGCTTTTTCCTGATTTATAACAATGATGCAGAAAAGTAAAAAAAAAGTTTCAAAGTAAGGAGGGGGCACTTTTTTCTTGTTAGATTAAATAAACCACAGTCGAAATAAACAAATTCAAAACAAAATTTGTTCACTTCTATAAAAATATAGGTGCTTTTATCTATTTAATCAGCTGGTAAGCACATTCACGTTGTTTGTTTATTCAAGTTTGTAACATAAAGCTTTTAAAATTCTTCTTAAACCTTAGTTTGAAGTTTTGGTGTAAGTGCAGAATCGGTCACTGGTTGGAGAGATTTTTAAAAAAACGCCAACTCTAGTTCATTATCGCGTGCTGTCCTTTGAAGTAGCAACTCCTCCAGAGGAAGTAATTCAAAGTAATTCGGGAGCGCGAAATTCAAAATGGCAAAAAAGTGAAATAATCATAAAAAACATTAAAAAAAACTTTTAAAACTGAAAATACTTTTTAAAACTGAAATAAAATCGTTAGTCAGAAATTAATTTTAAGAAAACTGTTAGATATCAAACACAAATTAATTTGAGTTATTTTTAATTAAAACTGAGTCACACACAGTAGTCAAAACTAAAACGCACTAGTTTGAAAACCATCATTTACTGATTTTTCCTTTCTCTCTCAATTTCATACTTTTCCACAATTCGAACAACAAGCATACGACGATTCATTTTAACCGTCTTTCATTTACCATTCTAACTCAGCTTTCTTTCCTAATACAGGAAACATAGCAAAAAGAAAAGTAAAAAAAAAAAGAAAAACCTTTCAGAATACTCAGCATACTTCAACATACATTTCTTCACATTAATGTGAACATACACAATAATGATATCATTGTTGGCCAATGTGCCGCTGTGTAAAAATGTATGTGAAGTAAAAGAAATCTACCTTGAAAAAACGTATCCACACACGAAGAACGAACCCAAGAAACGATCTGTCAAATATTTCACAAAATATTCCACGAAAAAGTAGACGCAGAAATACAACGAAACGAGAAATGACAACACAAACTACGGAACTGTTAAAGTTTGTGAAAAAGTCGAATTAAAATCGTCTGAAATTAATAGTGATACTGTCCCAAATATAAAACAATAAAAAATGAATTTTAATTATTTATCATAACAAAATAATATGCAAAACAATAAGTAATAAATAACAAATTTAAAATATTAAAGATCAAAAAATAAAAAAAATAGCAAAAAAAAAATAAAATAAAATAAAAATAATGATGTCAACCACAAGATTATATTCTACATTATTTTTCTGGGTATGCGTGGAAACGCTTCGATAACGCTTCTTTCAGAGCTCGGAATTCGGCATGGTTACTTTAATTAGCACGCTTCTCAATCTCGGGAAAAGCATAAAAAATAAATTACGCCAACCACTGGCCAATTCTGTACTTTAGCCAAAATTTTAGTATTTTTATAAAATTATTAAGAAACTTGTTCTAAGTTCTTCGAAAAATTTATTTCAATTCGTAAAAATATCTGTATGTGATATAGATTTAAAAGAAAACAATATTTCTTCATCGTTCATGTAGTGAAATACATTATTTAAAATACTTTCGATTTAAGATCGAAAACGTATGTATAAGCAAAGCTTAAAACATAAAGTTCAACACAAGTTCCATTGATCATGTTTTAGTCTTGAAGATAAGTCTAATGAAATCAGGAATCGAATTAATTTGCACATGCTGAACAAATGTAACTTAGATAGGATTTATGGAAATTATTTAATATTACTTTTTTTGTGTTCCCTCAAAACGATTTAGATAATTTTTCGCGTTCAGCATCAGTTGGCATTTACTCCTTAAAAAGTTTGTTAGTTGAAACATGTTAAATATATTGCGTCAATTGCAGAACATAACAATGAAAATTACGAATGATTACATTAAAAATAAATTTGGTTAAGTTTGAAATATTGAGATAATTTAAATAAATTCAAAAATTATGATAGTGCGATACGTGTAATTATTTAGAAATGAGGATCTCTTTCCGAGGAAAAAGTTCTATTTTATCCAGAAAATTTTAAATTATATATAAATTATTCAACAATTACACTGCGTAATTTCTGTTCCATTTGTAATTTATTCTAACAGTTTTTCCCATTTTGGTATTTAGTGATGTCTTGGATATTTGGATTTCTTGCCTTGAATAAAAGAACTAAAGTACTAAGAATTCTTTTCAGTATTAGTATCACCCTCACAGCTTATTACGTCACCTTATTTTTCGTAAGTCACCCTTATTCTTTGTTTAAATATATGTTTCTTTCTTTTTTTAAAAATTTATATTTATCGATATTACATTACTTTTTTTAAGTGCTCTAATTCTTTTTTTTAATGAGATAATTATTTTTAAGTGGTTTTTATTTCAATAATTATAATTTCAAACATATGATACATACGATATGTTTTGTACAATATTTAAATTGGAAACAAAATAAATGCAATAAGTTAATGCAAATATTACACAGCGTGTGTTTTCCATGGATTTAAATTTTACTATTCATTTTTGAATTTTAAGAAACTCAAAGTAATTCTTAAAAAAACAACGTGAGGTAACAAGGTAACATGCATTAGTTTGCATAGTTCAATTATTCACTATTCAGAGAAAGAGAGAGTTATATTAACGTTGCACTCTTAAGCAACACGAGGGGTATTGGAGATAGACCTCGTAATTAACCCTCCTCCACTCCAAATATAAAAAAGTTAAAAGCTTCCATATAATTATTTTCAGTTAATCAAAACTATACGCAGATACTTTTCTTTATTTATTTATAGGTTTTCCATGAAATTTCATTTTGGGAACTGTGCCGCAGATGGAAAAGAGACAAAGAACCTGAATCAGAAGTTGTTAAATATACTCCAGAGAAAGAAAATGAGGAACAGAAAACACAGCAAAGGACGATCGGCTAAATTCGGAATAAACTATTTAATGTATTTTATTTATTCAATACACATAAAACCTTTAATAAACATTTTATATTTAACTAAACCAATTTTATTTAATTAAAATCATGTATTGTAACATTCCAATGAAATTTCATAATGACCTTGGTCAATGAAAACAATTGCTTTATTATTATTATTTTTTTAATTTGATGTCGCAGCTAGCTCAAACAATATCAATCCCTTAAATCCATATTATGCTCCTCCTGCAGCTGGGGCGTATGTACATACTTTTCCGAAGTACGAACGTTTGCACTGTGTTGCTATGAGTAAAACTATTCTAAATGTTTTTAAATATGCAATACAATTATCTTGACAGAGTTTTTGAAGGATTTACTTATTTCAGAGAAATGTTTAGTTATTTATGCCTTTTTTTCTTACAATACACCGCATAATGGCCTGCATCTGTGTGAAAAAGGATGCCACTGGGGAGCGAATAGCGTAACTTTTCATCTGAAGTCAAAGAGTTAAACATAACAAAAATCGAGTTTTTCATCTCTCTAATCTTTTTTCTGTGATTATTATAATGCAATGATGTTTGAGACTATTCTACCCGGCAGAGTTCTGAGATGCTATCTTCATTCTACAGGAGAGTTCATCGGCAAAAATTAAATGAGTTTATGCACGATACGTAGAATATATTAAACACCTTGAATAAAAGTGTGAATTTAGAAAGAGAGGTAACAAACCATGATTACACGTTGTCATAGTCATGGGATCATAACTTTAAATTTCGATCTTTTTCGCCAGTTGTCATGAAAAATCAATTTCTTAGTCAAAATTTTTGCTAAATAAAAACACCTCTATAGATAAGGTTATTAAAACATGGAACTTATTTTTTTTCTTCGAGGATATAATTTGCAAACTCGGTCGATCTGTAGAGAGTTCCCATAAGTGGAGAAATTTAAATCTGACTAACAGAAGTTTATCAGCGATTTAGCATTATTTTTGTGCAGTGAAAGAATTTAAAATGTAATGCTTTAACTCGCTGTTCATTTCTAACTGTCGCTTAACATTTCTAAGGTGACCGGTTACTAATTGATATATTTTAAGAATAACACTTATCCCTAATTTAACAAATTTAAAAACAATCAATTTTTACTACATTACAACAATCATACATTATACATACCAGGAAATTTACTCACCTTTCTTTTGTTTGTAAGATGAAGATTTTAAACTACCACAAATATATTTTCACATTTAACAAAATCTTTTAAGTGATATATTTAACAATAGTGAACAAAAAAAAAAAAAAAAAAAAAAAAAAATTTGCTCCAAGTCTTCGAAACCTCAACTTCACTTCTATTTTATTTAAAACTTGAGGGTGTTTTTTACATTTAAAATAATATTACAATATTTTTTTATCTTCTGTACATCAGATTCTAATACAATTTTACAGAAAAAAAAAAGATTTTCAACTATTTCTTTAAAATATGGTGGTGTGAATTTGAGACTAAAGTTTTACAGGTCTTCTCTACGATAACACATTAAAGCCACATTTTTCAAACTGTGGGGCGCACCCCCTAGAGGGCGTGATTATCCTAGGTGTGTGTGTGGGGGGGGAGTATGGAAAGTCAAAATAAAAGATTATTTAAAAAAACAACTAGTTTACTGAAAGGAAGCAAAACAAAATACATTTGCATAATAAAAAAAATAAAATACATATTAAACTGATACATTCTTATAAATGTATCAGTACTGCACAATGCAGTTGACAGTTAATTTATCAATACTAATTAAAGAAAACATTTAATAATTACTAGTGACTTCCAAGGGCTTATCTTATATAAAATTGTATACAAAATGTTATACTTTTCTTGATAATTTGTACGTTTTATAATAAAAGTTGTATTGTGGCTTTATCATCAAAATACATCATAACTGCAACATTAAGTACATTGTATGGAGGGCGATGAAAATTATAATTAAAAATTGGATCGTAAATATTGAAATGTTGAGAAGCACTACGTTTAATACTTGTATTATTTCTTTTGCTTAGATAGTGTGACTTTTTTACAGTTAAATTTAAAACACACAAGAAAATATTTCTAATACCGTTACAATTTACTTCAAATTGAAAATTTGGCAAAATTATTTGAATGCAGTTTTATTTAAAAATTATTTCTTTAAAGAAGCCTTGATATATGGAATCGATTCATAAAACTGAAATTTAATGCAATAAATGTAATAATACATACACTGAAAAAATTTTATTCACAGTAACTAGAATGTTTATTACAATCAAGCTTAGGAAGGAGAAAGTACGTAACAAAAAGTTTACAACATACAATACATACTACATAATCCCTTTCCTTTCATTTATATGCTAGAAATACAGTTTTGATTTTATCAGCATGAATTGCACTTAATCCTTTCGTGGACCATTTATTTCTCTTTTGAATTTCTCGCAGTTTTTTTTAAAGTTTTAGTAACAATTGAACAATAGCATTTAAGGAAATATATTTTACTTTTTCCGAACTTTATGTTTACGTTTTAATTTTAGGGAAGGAGGGGGGGGCAGAGAATTCTCACAAGAAACCATTCACCGTCATGAGGAAAATTAAATTTAACAGTGATTATTTTCCATGAAAAGTTAAGAAACATTCTGCAATGCACAAGAGGGCATCACATTCCGCACAGATGTCGCGGGTCCTCTTTTTTTTGTCCCTTTCTGCTTCATTTCCTTTTTCTTCATGAATACCAGTTTATTAGCTGACGAGCTGATGCTATACGGGACGTTCACAGGTCTAAACTTATGTTTCTTTTGCGCACTTAACACAGTAGGAAACTATTTATGATGGCAAGTTAAAAAAATAAATAAAAGATACTATACTACAATTTTACAAATCTTATTTGGTATCTTTCTTTTCTTTGATCGAAATGATCACCCCCTCCTGTTATATACAGCGGCAACCTTAGGAAAAGGTACTACTTCTTTTATACCACCTTTTTTTGTCCGATTTTCCGATGCCATAATCGTTGGATTGCGTGCAGTAGCACAAAACCGAAGCGGAAGCTAGTCCTCCCTTCGTTATATTAGCAAACCCAATATATTGTAATGGGTTTTGCGCTTCCCATGGGTTTGCACTTCCCATCTTTCCAAGATTCGAGAAAGGTTTAAACTCAATGGATGATATATATATATATAAAGGAAGGAAATATATTGATCATATGACATATATTACAACTACAAAATACATTTTATAATCAGGATTAAAGAATCCTCAGCGTAATATTAATTGCAGCCAAAGTTCACGCCCATACTCCACGGACGTCTTTTACTCTTATTTTCCAGATTCCCAGATGAATGATAATATCTCGATTATGTACAAAAATTAATTACATATGCAGAGTTCAACCATCCTTTATGATGCATCACTCTTCTTTTCTATCACCCAACTGAAAAAAAATAAAACTTATTTAGAATAAAATTACAAAAGATGTCCCCTCCCCCCCCCCACCCAAAAAGAAAAAAAGCTTAGGTAAAATAACTTTAACAACAAGCGGTTATGACAGGAAATAAGTTAAGTAGTCAAATAAACCAGTATTGAAGAATAAACAAATCAATCAACAGTATTTTATTGAAGTAAAGCCGCCGGTAATGGTATGGAAGACCATTAACCATTAACCATATACCATTAACAAAATAAATTATTTTGTAGTTTGGCCCACTTTCAAAGGACTCACGTTTGGAACCGTGATTTTGAAAACGCGTGTAACTAAACTGCTATTTGTAAAAAATGCAACACCATGAAAGAATCATCAGAATTAAATGAAATTTAATGCACAAACGACTTGCATTAGAGCAAAAAAGGACGAAATTTTCAAGGCAAAAGAAAACACCATTAAGTGTTTGAAATCAGTACTTGGTGTAACCACCACGCGCTGCAAAAAGTACTGCTATACGGCGTGACATTGAGTCAAACAGATTTTGAATGTCTGTTTGTGTAAGAAAATTCTATATTGCTTGTATGCGCAGCAAAAGTTCGTCTTTTGAAGCTATAGGACGCGGAACACGAGCGAGAAGCCGAACAACAAAATCCCACACGTGCTCAATAGGCGACCTATCCAGCGAATAAGCAGACTAAGGAAGATGTTGCATATGTTGGGCTAAACAAAAGTGGAACAGTCTTTGCAATATATGGGCGTGCATTATCCTGCTGAAAGAGAGCTCCAGGGATGCCTTGAAGGAAGGGTACGACATAGGGCTGTAACACTTCATGGACGTACCTGTTGCTGTTGATATTAGCCTCAATTAGTAGCAAATTGGATCGTCCATGATAGGAAATCGCACCCCAAACCATAACTCAGGGTGTTAGGCCACTACCTCGTTCGATAATGCGCACTGGAAGGCAGCGTTCACCGGCATAGCGTCTAACACGAATGCGTTCATCATGGGCCCACAAATTGAAGCATGATTCCTCTGAAAAAACAACTTGGTGCCAATCAGCTTGTCAGGTTCTATGCTCATGAGCCCACTGCAGACGCAGCCGTCGATGTATTGTCATGAGGGGGTCCTGTATAAAGGCACCCTTGCACGCAATCCACGGTGCAGCAGACGTCGACGAATTGACGAAGCCGACATTAGTACACCTGTAGCAGTAGACCAACGTGCTGCCAACTGCCTGGAGGAAGCTGTACGGTCATTCACCACCATGTGGAGCATGTGTCGATCGTCGCGCACTGACGTCACCTTCCATCGTCCACTGCCAGTTTTTCGAGTTGTTCGGTACTCGTCACTCCACTTCGTCTAAATTCGCATCATTGTGGTACTATTTTTCTGCACACGAGCTATTATTGTGCTATAGGAAATGCTCCTTCTCGATGACCGATAATCCTCCCCGGTTCAAACTCCGTAAGTTGTTGGAGTTTCTCCTTATTTCGTCGTGGAGGCATAATTAGGTCTCACAAAACGTTCGCCACTAAAAAATAATCATTAACTATTTTCAACGTCCCGCTGCAGCCTTTTATTTACACGCTTTCAGCATCACTTGAGACGGCGCTGTGCACGCCAAGCATTCGTAGTGGCTCTGAAACCTTACTATTTTACGTAACATCCTATAATTGATATTTGCTGCAAAATTCATTTAATTCTGTTGATTCCTTCATGGTGTTGCATTTTTTACAAACACCAGTGTATGTATAAATTCAGTCGTCCTCGGATTTAACGAATTCAACGGGACTGAACATTTGGTTTGTTGATTCGGAATTTTTCCAAATACCGGGGGTCTAAGAAAGTACCATTATTTTGCACTTACATTTTAGAAATTCTCTGAACGGCTACACACACAAAAAAAAAACATGGTTAGAAATTACGCATTTTTTATTCAGAAGCTAAAAAAATATTAGAGATTAATACGTAAGAATTCAATGGAAATTTTAAAATATCAACTAATAGATGTTTACCAATCTTTAATTTCTGCCTGGAAAGGGTCTTTTTTGACTATATTTAGAGAAAAAAACTACGCCATTTACATCTTGCTGCGTGAGATATGTTTATACAATATTCAAACAATCTAAAGCGTTAGAAAATGGAACAGTTATGATGGGAGTTTCTTTATAAATTTCTACATCAGATTCGCTACGCACTGGTTCCGGCAAAACAAAAACAAAGTTTGGTACTTTCCTATTATTGCAACCTATTGGCGACATTAAATGAAACAAATCAACCTGGTTGCCAATTCAGCACGTATGTCGCGTAGAAAATAGGGATTTCCAGCTTCTCAAGTTATTAATAGAGTTGAAGATTGTTGCGGTAATACGTAAGTACCCAAAGTTTTAGTATAACCGTACGTGTAATAAAAATCACTTCTCCCAAGAAAGAGAGCAAATAGTAAGAACTCTGAAAATATCTCCTGCTTTGTGAAGTGGGATGAGATAAGAAAGGAATTTCCTGTCCTATTCAAAACTCAAGTGATAGGCTGCACTTATGACTCATCTACACCTGGTTGCATACATTCCCGTGAAAATTTTATGCTTGCATGAAAAGTGGTTTTTTTTGTTTGTTCCGGGCTAAATAATATGTCATTCGAAAAGAAATCCAATTTTTCTTATCCATATTAATGGGGGGAAAATCATCCCATGAAGTAATTCGTTAATTCCCGACTTATTATTCGGTTAATAAGGGGTTTTGCAATTCATTTTAATCGGGGAGAATGAAAACAAATAGTTAAATCGGGAAATTCATTAAATACGGATTCGAAATTGAATTTTTGAAAAATTTCATATTATTTCGGAGAGTTACTATAAATTGAAATATTAACCGGTGTTTTTTATTAAAATGTTCTCAACTCTGATATATGAAATTGTGAATAAATCCACTCCTAAATTATGTATCTCAAAAATCCCAGTTCAGTCTTTGTAAAGAAGGCTTAGCTCTATATGGGTAAACCATTATTTCTATAGGGCCGTGGGTCGATGCCACTAAATACCACCGAGCATAGACGGAGTACGTGCTTGTTAAATCAGTGGGTCCGAAAGTCTTGTGGGCGGTCGCAGCAGAAACCACGAGTGCAGGGGGCTGGATAATATTTCCCTCCCCTTCAGCTCCATGCCAAAATTGTGGAGGTGGAGGTAGGTGGTGTCGCCATCTATTGTTAAGAAGTCCAACCTGTGTGTCTCACAGGCAATGGCAACTTTCATTCCTTCCCTGCGGGAAGGACACAACAACAACATTATTTCTATAGAAACCTTTTTCATAACAGGAGAATTTTTTAAAAAATTATGTCATTTTTCCAACATTTTTGGCTTTAAATTTCCATTTGAATAAATTTTTATTATAATTACATTCTTAAAATATTTTTATATGCATATTCTTATTCAGCTGACAGTAAATTTAAAAAAAAAATATTTGTTCATATGCTTTTTCAAAATCACAATTCTGAACGTAGTCAGTTCCTGCACTCTGATAACATGTATATATCAAATAAAATATTCTCAGTTGGTTAAATATTAATTACTTAAGTTATTTTCTTCTTTTAAAAATATTTGCAAATTAAGGTAAGCAAATACCCTTTAATTGTAACCCGCGTAAATATCCTTCTCGGTGCTTTAAGTGCCCCGGACGGGTATATACGTCTTTCGGAAATACCATCCTTTCATTTGCACTGTTACCATTAAAACTTTTCCGAAAGTTTTAAAATGCAATAAAAGAATCTTGACTGTGTTTGCGGAGGATTTACTTATTTCAGAGAAAAATTTGCTCATTTGTGCATTTTCTTCCCCTCACCCCAATACTCTCGCCTATAAGAATAATGGCGGCACCGGGAAGCGAATCACGTAATTTTTAATCGACAGTTAAGGTATCCGACTATCCTAAAATTGTGAAATTTGCCAAAAATTGACAAATTTCATTTATGAATTTATTTTATAGACCATCATATTAGCTTCTTAAAAATACAAAGTTTATTATTTTCCGTTCACTAGAACAAAACCTACATGTGTTTTAGTAAAAGCAGTTACTAAACACATTACTTGCCATTACATTAAGCAAGATGTCATACATTAAAACGCGTTCCACTTGAAATGTATGTTCTCGAAAATTCTCAAACAAAAGGACAGCGATTGCACAAAAAGTTTTGGAAATAATTAACTGAAATTGTTTGTGTTGTTCTGAATAATAGTAGAAATTCTTTAACTTTCAGATTTATCAATCACTATTTTATTACAAAATTTACAGTCCCTTATCTATATATATAAAGGAGAAAAGCGACTCACTGACTGACGGACTGACGGACTGACTGACTAATCACAAAATCTCTGGAACTATTCAACCTACAGACTTGAAATTTGGTAGACATGTTCCTTTGATAGAGTAGACATCAGCTAAGAATGGATTTTCCGAAATTCGAAACGCAAAGGGCGTTACGGGGGGTTAAGGGCTTTAGTAATAATTGTTTCCATGTTTAAACTACTTGATGTACAATCTTGAAATTGGGTAAGCGGATTCCTTTCAAAGAGCAGAGATCCGCTACAAAAAGAGTTTGCTGAAAATCGACACCCAAGTGGCGTTGCAGGGGCTTAGGGGGCGTTATAGATGATTATTTCCATTTTTAAACTATTTGACGCACTATCTTGAAATTTGATATATATAGATTCCTTTCGTAGAATAATGATCAGTTACAAAACGGGTTTTGTGAAAACAGACTTCTAAGTGGCGTTGCGGGGTATTAAGGGGCGTAAGAGATAAATATATCCGTTTTTAAACTACTTCGCGTACCTGCTTGAAAATTGGTAGGTAAGTTTCTTTCCTGGAGTAAATATCCGCTACAAAATGGGTTTTGGGAAAATTGACCCCCAAGGGGTGTTGCGGGGGCGGGGGTTTAAGGGGCGTTATAAATTCCTATTTTTAAGTTATTAGACGTACAGTCTTGAAACTTAGTAAGCAGATTCCTCTCATAGGGTAGAGATACGCTAAAAATGGGTTTCGTGAAAATTGCCCCTAAGTGGCGTTGAGGGGACTTAAGGGGCGTTATAGATAATTATTTCCATTTTTAAACTATTAGACGCACAGTCTTTATATTTGATAAAGAGATTTCTTTCATAGAGTAGAGATCAGCTATAAGAAGGTTTTGTGAAAACAGACCTCTAAGTGGCGGTGCAGGGGAATAAGTGGCGTAAGAGATAAATATTTTCGTTTTTAAACTATTTGACCTACTTGCTTGAAAATTGGTAGGAATGTTTCTTTCATGGAGTAAATATCCGCTACAAAACGGGTTTGGAGAAAATTGACCCCCAAGGGGTGTTGCAGGGGGTTAAGGGTAGATATAAATAATTATTTCTTGTTTTAAACTATTAGACTCACAGTCTTGAAATTTGGTTAGCAGATTCCTCTCATAGGATAGAAATACACTGCAAAATGTGTTTTGTGAAAATCGACCCCTAGGTGGTGTTGCGGGGGTTCAAGGGGCGTTATTGATAATTTTTTTGCATTTTTAATTAATTGGACGCACAGTCTTCAAATTTTGATAAGCAGATTCCTTTCATAGAGTGCAATTCCCCTACAAAATGGGTTTTGTGAAAACAGACCCAGAGGTGGCGTTGCGGGGGCTCAAGTGGCGTTATAGACAATTATCCCCATTTTTAAACTGTTAGACGTACAGTCTTGGAATTTTATAAGCAGATTCCTTTCGTAAAGTAGAGAACAGCTACAAAATGGGTTTCGCGAATATCAACTACGAAGTTTAATTTCGGGAGATTAAGAGGCGTAATCGATAAATATTTCCATTTTTAAACTACTTGTTCATCCTGCTTGAAAATTGGTAGACCTGTTCCTTTCATGAAATAGAGTTCCTCTAACAAAGAGTAAAATGAAAATTGACCCCCAAAGATGTTTGCGAGGGGTCAAGAGGAGTTACAGAAAAAAATTCCTGTTTTTAATTGTTAGACCCATATACTTGAAATTTTTTAAGCATGTTTTTTTTGTTGAATAGGGATCCACTAAGAATAAATTTTAAGCAAATCAAGTTCTGGGGGGTTGCAGGGGGTTACTGGGACGTATTGACAAAAAAATTACTTTTTTCGAGCTACAAGGACTATAATAATAATGAAATTTGGTTTGCATTTTTCTTTTGTTGAATTGAAATCCGCTAAGAGCGGTAATTTTGGAAAACGGCTCTCAACGGGATTACGGGGATATTTATAGTAAAACTTTTGCTTTTTTCTGTTAGATTTAGACTTGAAATTTGGCTTGCATGTTCAATTTACGGAGTAGAGATCCACCGAAAATTGGTTTTGCGGGAATCCACTTGGTTTTTAAATTACGAAAGAGCAAACATCATTCTATGCTTCAATTTTAGAGATTTTTAGAAAATACAAATTACATCAGTTCTGCTCTTTTTTTTATCAACAGGTGACAGTTACAGGTATAAGTATATTTTTCAATTCAATCGAATTCTTAATGCTAGGACTTAGATATCAATAATTTATACATGTACATAAGCAGTAAAAATTTATAAAACATCATGAAATACCCAGCGAAGCGGGCGGGTAACAGCTAGTAAGAATATAAACCTATTAAAAACGTAAAGAATAATAAATAAAAAATATTTTTTTTTTAATTTATAAATACTATTCATACAAAATATTATAAAAATGTAACTGCAAAATAAAGTACTCTACATAAAATAAAAAACGAATGAAATTTGCGAAATGTTTTTTTAAAAAAAAAATTTTACAAAAACCGAAAATAGTAAAATGATCAATACGAACCAGTTTGCCTAGAAGGAAATTTAATGACATTAAGCTTCACAAAAATATTTTGTAAAAGCAGAATGTAGGGCAGCATAAATTTTAAAATAATTATTTGCTTTAAATTATTTGTTTTTAATGAGCAAGTGACTGTTGCTCGGTCGGTTCTGGAGTCCAAGATTTATATTATGTCAATATTCCCAATTTAGCTCTAATAATAGAATATTATTTATTGTTTCACTTCAATATAAGACTGTTTTTATAGTAATTACTAGTTGTAAAAAAAAGAGTCTCTATAGGTTTTATCGGTGTTGTTATGAAAATTATGTTTTCATTTAAACTTAATAGATTTCATTAGTCTATAAAATTCGAGTAAAATATTCTGGAGAACCATAAAATTACATCCTTTTGATTCAATTTCTCAAAGCTTAACAAAATTTTCAAAAAGTCGTGAATCGATGAAATATTGTTAAGTTTTACATCGAATTGTAATGAAAAGTAGTTTTTTCTCTATGCATAATAAAGCGTTAGAACATTACATTGCATATTCACTAACATTTATATTTATTATTTAAGTTATACACACTTCTATTTATATTAATATATTTTATAAAATGTGTATGTATACATGCACACATTTTATCATAACTTTAAATAGGTCGAATGCCATAAGATTTCTCAGATTTTCAGGTTTTAACAATAAAATTCAGCGTTTAAAGGCAAATTTAAGCCTAAGAGTCGTTAAAACACAAAAAAGCTCTTTTTATTTATTTGAAAGCTATTCTCGTGTAAAAAATTTAAATAAAAGTACAATGGCAGGCTTTAGGTACTTATTCATAATATAAATTTTACATTAAATATTATAAAGAATACATATTTTAGATCTTGGTATCATACTTTAATGATCGTTTTGACATCTGCTTTCGTAAAATATTAGTTTATGCTGAAAAGTCATAACAATCTCTCCTAAAAACAATACAATTATTTCGTGAAAGTATTATCAGTATAGTAAAAGCCATCCTCTTGAAATGAAGTCATTAAAATAAAAACATTTTATTCGATAAAAACAAATTATAAGAGAGAGAAAAACTTTTCAACTTAACCAAAAAATATTTCAAAACAATTGATGAAATTTAAGTTTTCATCAATCCTTATCATCAAATACAATTGTGGCAGAAAATTTATTACATTACCTTCTTTCAGAAATATCCAATAACCTGAATGAGGGATTGAAAGTTATACTTGTGTCACACTGTAAAGCTCCACGTGGGCCTTTGGTGACGGACTTGTTACTTTGAACCACGGCCAAGGGAGGAGGGACGACATTTGAACTAGCATTCTCTCTACTAACTGCCATACCACACCTACGGGAGGACGTTTGATTTGAGCCCCGAAAAATTAAACGTGAAACGGCCCTCTCTACACGGTGGGTCTTCATTGTCACGAGGACACGAACTCACGTTTCGCTGGAATCAAGTTCATGACTCTGACTACTAGGCTACTGCAGCTACTTAAAGCTGCGTATAAGAACAAATGTGAAATTCTGAATCGAATGTGAAGAATGCAACGTTTGTTACTGCGTTAATATCTTATTTTGCAGTAGTTCGTTATCATCTTGCAAAGAAATTTGTGCATTATAACATTTAAAATAAATCATAGCAATTATATGCGTTACAAGGACTCCAAGCACGTAACAATTTTGTAATGATCCCCAATCCATACACATACACTCTATACACGTTGATTATCTCTACAATTACTATAATACAGTATGTAATACTGGACTGTGTAGAAATTAATTCCCCATACCTCAAGTGCTGGGTGTTTCACGAATCACAGTAATAAAATTTGAACACACACTTCAAATCATGCGCTAATGATTTAATAAAAAAAATACAAGAAGTCAACTGAAGGTGGCTTTCAAGCGCAATGAAACGTTCGATAGATGTTCTCCATGTTCCAGTGTTTCTCTAGAACCAGACAAAAGAATGTTCAACAGTGTTCGCATTAACTCTACGTCTGAACATGCAGTCTTTCAGATGCTTCAAGGTCATGGGTTGTTTTCAACAGACCTGATACGTTAAAAATGCGCAGATAATTTCAAAGCTGCAGCAACATCACCAGTGACGTCTTAAGAATTCTCGAGGCCATGGACTACTATACAAAGGAAGAACATGCCTGTGACCCTTTCAAATAAACATTACATACAACCTACGTTATTTATTTATTTACAAAAATGCCAGACATTTCGTCATTAGACCATTAGTCTCGATCTAGCTTTCCAATAATTAAAAACTACAGAGTTAAAAGACAATAATGCAGTGCATTCGTCAATATGGTCCTGATCCATGAACTCTCCAGTCACAACGAGTATAGGTAGTCGAATTTTAAGAAGATGGGCATTCAAATAATAGTGTTCAGTCAAAAGAAATAAGGCTACGGCTACAGGACGAGCTCAATCTGGAATGACTGGCTTTGAACTAGGAAGACATTCACAGACCTTTCCCTTAGCTTCATTTGACAGGTACCCTCCTCTCTTATAAATTTTAATTTAATTAGGAGTGTCACAAAATAAAACTCATGTGGTTATTAGTGGTTTGTAGAATAGTCTTTCCCTTCTTTGCCAGGAAATCGGTTATTTCATTTCCCTCCATGCCACAATGAGAAGAAATCCAGTTCAAGACAATTGATGCCGTCAAAGTGTTGAAAATCTTTCTACATTCATAAATTCGTTCCGAAGTGTAAATTTTACTGTTGGAGATAGCCTGCAAAAAGCGGTTTTGCTATCAGACAAAATAACATCCGAGGAAAATAACATACTTTATCAATCGTACAAACGGTAACCTGTAACAAATAATTATGCTTGATGCACAATCTCACAAACCTAGGCACAAACCGATCAACCTATTGCATCTTATTGAATAAATGAGTAATGATGTTGTATGGTGGTATGTCTAGACCTAGACATGGATGACGGACATGACGTAATAGTTCTGTCTTGCTCTTGCCTTGTTGATAGTTCGATTGTTGTTAGAAATTCGTAATTTTGGGAATAATATGGCGGAAATAACACTTGACGATTTAAACTCTTCGAATCATGATCTCATTGAAGCTCAATTGAAAAACAATGAGGTCTTGGTTCTTGGTTGAACCGAGGTCTTGGTTCCAGGATCTGTTGGTTTATGTCTTAAAACGTCTCTGAATGTCACTACTTCCAGAGCACATATTTGTATTGTATTAAGACACAACTTTTCAACAGAAAGCAGAAGAATTCAATAAATGTTACTGCATACACAATAGAAAAAAATCTTTAATGTTAAATCTTTTTATGCGATTTTATTTTTGTACGATCTCTTTTTCAATGCTGTATATGAATTTCAACGGCTTTGGCGCCACTGAAATGTTTTATATCAATGTATATATATACACTTCAAGACACTCTGCTAATTCCTTATAAAGAGTCTCTCTATAATGCACTTTCAATGACAATGACATTATCAAAAATTTGATAGATTATGAAGACGGACAGCTCAGGCATGAAATCATCTCGGTTCTGTACAAATTGGAGGTGGGAGGAATCCAAGTAAAATAATATTAAGAAGATTATAAGTTAAACATTTTTTCTTGAAAATAAACTGGATGTTGACAGAATGAATTCTCGTGTTCAATTCAACACAAAGAAACCGGATCACCAATTATAGCGTGATGTGGGAATCTAGTTTAGATTTAATTCACGCCATAAATATAGTAATAGTTCATGATTTAAAAAAAAAGGTTAATCACACACGTACTCACATTTTAGTTTACATTATAGAATTTTATAAAAATGGTGCTAAGAAACTTCTCCGGATCCTCTCATGTGAGGGATCATCCTGGGAAAAGACAGGTCTTTGAGTATTTGTTCATATCAGTTCACTTCTCTCCTCTCGCAAGCAGATTCCAGTTAAGAGGAGTTTAGGTGGATGTCGAAGCACGCCACAAGAAGAACCGGATTCTTTGATAGCGGATAAAATATATGCAGGGATCCAACTTTTCAACAAATCAGCATTTTCTTAAAATAGATACCAATTCCGAAAGTAGTTTGAAATTCCAAAAAGAGCTTCGATCGTGCATATCTGGTTATCGTGACGTTCACAAGCAATCGATCAACCGACTATCGTCACAAAAACTTATCACTTACTTTATGGTGCCAAAAAGTAAATCAATTGAAATTGTATCTTCAAGAGATCAAAGCGATTTTGATCTAATCCATCACAGGAAGATGCGCGTTTTGGATTACGATGAGTAGCAGTATGCATAGGCAGTTTCAAAATTTCTCCATGTATACAATGAGAAATTAAACATTTTTGAAATGTTTTCATGGAGAAATTTATTATTTATTTCATTTGGAAGTACTTTCTCGTAAATTGCTTAAATAATTAATTTATTTTTAGGTGTAACTTTTTTTAAGCGGCCCATTTCCGCTGCATAAAAAAATTTCTGTAATATGTCGACAAAGTTGTTAGTTATATGTAAGTATTTTTTGAAATTTTCGCATATTTTTTTCTGCGGTTCCTCTTTACGCGGTCCCTATCTACCACAAAAAACAGGTCTTACTGTACATTCAACGACGCAATGGTGATCAGTAATTGTTTTCGTACAACTTGACCTCGTTGCTCCTTTAGTATCCCTCCGTGCTATTTCTGGTTATGAGACTTCTAGTCAATTGTGGTCAAATTTCTCATCATTAAAACCCATACAACACCCTGAATAGCCATCTGAGTTGAGGAAATTTAATTTCGACCTCTAGTATTCACTTATCTACCTAGTAAACACTGATTATATAGTTTTGGAACTTAATAACACAGCATAATCAATTCCTACGATCATTTCGGATTCAGCGACTTTACACATGTGTTGACACTTATGCCTTAATTCTCACTTGGGGTCCTAAATTCCGCAGACTGTATTCTCCCAGAATATCCCTATTAATTCAGTTATCAGCTAACTAACCTACTATCTTAGGGTAAATAGAGTAGCATTCTCCCTAATTTACAGTGTCGCTGATGTTTCCCCAGATATGCGGATTAAATTTAAGATGACAGGAATGATTTATCCCCGGCTTTTGAAGCAGCTGATTTCGAGGTGAGATCCGCTCAGTTTCAGTCATCGATTATCATCAGTTCTGAATGTCGTGACAACTCCCGGCACCAGGGGTTTGCATTATCAAATGATAACGAATCATAATAGAACGTGATTTGAGATTCTTAGAACAATTTCAATGCACACAACGAAATAGTTAGAAATAAAGGTGGATAAAATACAAATCCAACATAACACAATCGACAATGATTTAAATGAATTTAAAAGATTTTCAAGAGCTAGACTTTTATATAATTTTGATCAATTAGAACAGTAAACTGTTGTTGTTTAAATATTTTTGTATCTAATATCCTAAAGTAAACATTTTACTAAAAGCTGTAACCCTTCCGGGAATATAAGATTGCCAAGAGTAAATATTAGTAGGTAACTGTTTATTTTAGATCGTTTAGACGTAAAATAAATTAAAATTGCAAGAAAACTATATAGCAAAGAGTAATTTTTTTATCAATTTGTAGTTTTGTTAGAAATGTGTTTTCATTTTTTCCAATATTCTGTGTTATTACGGAAATTATTCTTTCTGAATAATATATGAATACACAAAATGAACTAAAATAAGTAATAACACTAAAATTACAGCCCGTGAATATTTTATCATTGTCATTAATTGATTTGAAAGTTCTTTTTCTAAACATTTTACGTAATTGGGTACGACATACACTCTATCTTGATGTTCTGTACGGAAAAAAAGGTAAATAGGATAATAATTAAATGCACAACCAGCAATTTTAAAACGATGGAATATGTGTTCTATAGTCGTTGAAATGTTTAAAAATCGGAATACTTGTGAATTTTTTTAATATAGAATTTTAAAAAAAGAAGAAAAGAAAGTTGACAGTGTTGTGGGAATAAATATTTAGAAAACTAATTCGTTTCTAAACAATTATTTTCTCGAATAATTTTCTTTTCAGTATTAAAAATTGTAACAAATATTTCCTCTCAAGTATCAATGCCTTAAGAACAAAAGTTTTTCGGCAGTATTGTCATTAATTGACTTCATGTTTTTGTGATACAATTGTTTTTCAAATTAAACATATAAGGATAATTGCACCTTAGCTTTTGGAAGCCAGGGAAGTATAAAAATACTTTCAAAATTATCCAGGTCTATTATTAAACAAATTTCTAATGGAAAATTAATTTATTTATATATGTGTATATATATCATTTTTAGTTTTTTTTTTAATATTCTTGTAATTAATTGAAATTATCCGGATATACAAATAAATTGTTTTTTAAATTTAAAAACACAGCTAGATGAATCACCTGAATAAAATATCTCACTATCTTAATGTGTAAGGTCTGTGAAATACTGAGTTAATATTAACCTCTACAGCGCTTTTGTGTCAATTTTCAATTTGAGTTTAATACAATTTTGAGTCCAATACACATTTGTCAATATCTGTAAAGATTTCGTTATTGTTGCCTAAAACAGCAACAGAGAAATTAACTAAGTGTAAATATTTATCTGAATGTAGATAATGTAAAATTACATAAAAACCTTCCATCGTCTTCATCTAATGCTTTTTGGAATCAAATCCGGAATAATAAAACCTAAATCATCTTACTACAACTTTTTCAGATATTATGTAACATGAATATTTAAATATGTCATCTGTCGATGGCATGTTATAAATTAATATTTGTGTGTAGCCCATATATACAAGATCTTTTATAGCATTTAGTAGCATTTCGTCCAAGAAAAGCCATGGTGCCTGAATAGTCACAACCACAAACACATGACCTAAGTTATTTATATCTTAGATACGAGTTCTAATGCCAGTAAGAACCCAAAGTATAAAAATATTCATTAAAGTTAAATCTGTCCGAGCTTAAAGTCCTCATGCTGGATGGGGTGGAAGAACTTAAGGAGCGGGATGCCAATTCACGTGTCTTTATTGTCACCTAACCATGCTTTGTCGGCTCGGTGGATTAGAGGTAGTCTGACCGCTTGGTAAGAGCAAGGTAGGGATTTGATCGTGGCTGGAGACATTGGATTTTATGGATGTAAAAATCGTAGGCACGCACGTCATATGCTTATGTAGCGAGTGCCACCACCAGATGGTGACACCATGAAATGGCTCTCACAATCGGGGGATTTGCTGTGCTTGTTAAGTCTTAGTTGCCAATACACAAACCATTAGAAGAAAAAATCTGACAACGGTTTAAAACCACGCGGTCCGTAGCCAGTAGCTCCCACGTTGGTCAAAGTACAATGTGTTAATATATAATCAATCAGTTAATTGCTAAAAATAGAATTGCAAAGTGAAAACATTTTACGTAGTAATGATGCACGCAGAATTTTGGTATAACAAAATCCCTCATGATAAATAAATTTGGCCTGTGTGACTCTTCTTAAATAATATCTAAAAGAACTATTTTCTCTTAAGGTATCCGATTACCCTAAAGTGCCAAATTTGCCAAAAACCAACAAATTTTTTTTATGATTTTATTTTATAGGCCTTCTTATTAGCTTTATAAAAATAACAAGTTTATTATTTTCCGTTCACTAAAAAAAAACTACAGGTGTTTTAGTAAAAACAGATGCCATAAATTTAAGCAAGATGTACTTTAAAAGGCGTTTTACTCAAATGTGTTTTTTTAATGCTCAAACGGGGACAGCGATTGCTCAAAAAGTATTGAAAATGAATAACTGTGAAATTTTTTGTGTTTGTTCTGTATAATAGTAGAATTTTTTTAACTTTCAGATTTATCAATCACTGTTTTAATACAAAACTTACAGTCCCGTATGTGAATATAATCGCTGTTTTTTTTTAAGGAATTTCATATAATAACTAAGATAAAGTGCTCTAGTTTTTGTAAAAATTAAAATATATCTGATCCTGAAGGTCATTTCAAAAATGAATAACATAGCATTACATCAGAGTTGAGAAATTGAAAATTTGTTCATAAACATTTGGTACAAAATAGGCCCGTTTAGGTTATTTTTTTGTAAATTTTTACCCATTTTTTTTCTTTTTTAGTAATAATAATTTCTTTTTCTCTTCTTAATTTTAGCATATTTTTCTTAAAATATACTAAGCAAATTTAAAAACCATATTTCTCCATATTTCCATAGAAAATCTCCATATTTCCATGCTTTAAAAAAAAGTTGTCGCAAATAGTCGGATACCTAAATCATGAAACAAAAAAAAATATTGACAATGTTTTAATTAAAGTTTATTTTTCTTTTTGAAAGCGTGCGTCTTAAAAGTATTTCCTTTAAAACCACTTCGGAGGTATATTATTAGTAAGCGTTCATAAATAAAAGAAGTTCTGTAATGATTGTTACACACACACAATATTAGAACATATACTGTAAATATTATTCCATTTATTAAAAATATTAAATCCATAAAGAGTTTACAAGAGAATTATGTGCAAAAACAATTAAATTTGCTAAATTTATTTTTCATTTCTGTTATAAAATATGTTTAAATCCGAGTTGTATTAATTAACTCGACTCCTGCCTTAAATCCTTACTTAGGTTCACCTCCTTACTCTAATTTAATTTGAGTCTCCAATTTTTTATTGAAAATTGAACCTCTTTGAATTTTTAATGCCGCTCATCTTTTATTCTTATTTTTTAATGTAGAAGTATACTACAGTCGCTTATATTCGCAGTAGATGTATTTTCGGTTAAAAAATATTTTTTATTAATGTTTTATCTTTTTATTTAATGTATGATGATTGTACACTAATGTAACATGCTTACCGAATTGTTAATCAAGGATAAATATCTTCATTTCAGAAAATTGGGGGGGGGGGGGAAGAGTAACACTGATTATTAAAAAAACTAAAACATTTAAGCTTTTACCTTTCCTTTAATTTTACAATAAACAAATAGTGTTGTGTGTATAAATTTCTTCTATTTTTTTTCAAACAAGTTTTATAAAAAAAATTTTGAAGTTATTTGTTGAAGTTTGATCCTGAATAAAGAGTCAATGTGTTGCCTTTCCACTATCTGAGAAAATTATCTTCAGCATTCTTAAAGACAATTATAATATTTTTTTATCAAACGCAGTTTTATTATTTCCTAAGCCATTTTTATTCAAAATTTAGAATGAAAAATTACTAAGATATATTTGCATTGAAATCCAGAGAGATAGATATGCCCACAAACTGGTTAAATTACTCATTAGATTTCAATTATTATTTAATAAAATTGCAATTAACAATAGCAGAGAATTATGATTATGAAAGAAATTATAATTTTAATATTCAACATAATTTTAAAAGTTGGTTTAATGAAGCAATTATAAATTAATATTTAGTACAGCTTTACCTATTAATATAGCTAAGTAATTTCTAATAGAGGGATAAATTGTTTAAACAATAAGACATTTCCTTTGAATTTTTCTATAAGCTAAGTATTAGAAAAACAAATATATATTCCCCTAGTACTTTTTCCAAGTCTCTTAAATTTGGAGTTCGCTCCAACATAGAGCATTTGATGAACGAAATATTTTTCAATAAAGGTTTATCAAAAACTACATATTTTAAGTTTTAACATCATTTGACACAATATATCTATAGAATTTTCTAGGTTACAAAAAAAAGCAGAAAATAAAAATAAGAAAACTTCGATCTCGAATTATTTTCGGTCAACCGTCTACTCACATACTTTCTATTCATATTTTTGGAAAGATTTTCATGCTTGCAGAGATTTCTTTTGGCCAAATATTTCTCAAATATCTATGCAGATGATTTCAAATTCTTATTCAAAAATCAATCCATTTCCGATTGCGCTATCTGTAAAATTTAAGACCGTGTACAGAATCACATGGTTGCACATAAAAGTGTTTTTTTAAATCTGATTTTTATTTCCATGTGACGATTTTTTGTACTTTGTGGTTTGTATTATGCATATGTTTGTATTCTTGGTTATCCTATTGGTTTTTGTTTTAGGGGAGATCCAGTCTTTTCAAAGTTATTAATTCAACTTTTTATCAAGTGTTTTGATGGGAGGGCATCATGACCTCCTAAGTCGCTCTTTGCAATTTAAACTATCACTGTTCTCATGAAACATTTTCATGGCATTTTTGCCCGTTCCAGTGACCTATGATAGAAATTAATAGAGCCTCTTTGTATTGTTAAGCATCTGCAGGTAAAAGGTGGAATATCATGCTTAACAAAAGTGGTAGAGTCCCCAGTTCCCTGCCTCGATTTGTTGGAGTTGCGTGCTTTCGTTTACTTACTGGACATGACTACTTGCAAAGGCATTTACATTGCATTGGAGTAAAAGATTCTACTTCTTGCCCTCTGTGCAACCAGGATGAAATGAATGGTGACCACTTTAAACACTGCCCTATTGTTTTAAAGATTTTTGTATACAACTCTAGGAGGCAAATTTTAATTCCTTTTATGCTTTGTCATCATTTTATTGGGCTGCTCGTCAACTAATGGAAGGGAAGCCGAAAACGGGCGTTAGATGAAAAAAAATTTTAAAAGTGACTCATAGTTACTAGAAGGGTAAAGTGTTTACTCTCTCAAGGTCACTGTCCCGCAGTGCTGCCACATTCTCGTGACTGCCACCATGAATTTCAAAAATACTCGTTATTCTGTATCCCCCTGTATATTTACGTAACTTTTACATTGTTTAATTTTAAAAGTATTATTTTCCACATCAATACAAGCTGTTATGACATCCAATATAGAAAAAATATAATATAAGGTAATATTATGATTATAAAATGCATTGTAGTTAGGATAGAAAATTTTAATCTAAATAAAAAGAAATTTTAAAAAGAGAAAATAGTTAATTAAATGTTTCTAACTCTTGCAACAAAGATTTATGGCCACAATAACAGAATGGTCGAGGTCGAGAACTCGTGACTGGTGTTGTCGAATCACATGTTCGTATTTTGGGATATTGAAGAATAAACGTGTTGAGGGGCTGATTCACATTACATCTGTCGAGACTCAAAGTCTTCCCGAGGGTTAGGTATGGAAGCTTGGAGAGTGGGATTCTAGCTCACAGATGTCTATGACCGAAATTCGAAATTGTGAGGTCTTTCGTTAAGTGAACCTTTAGAGAGCTTTAAATGACAATTGTTAAGAAACAATTGTAAACAAAGAAATAAAGAGTTATTGATCCGAATCTGTATATAAGGCAAATAATCAAATTCAATTGACACTTCATAATGCTTATGATAAATAATGAAAAATTATTTAAAACCCTTATATTTTTCTCAGTAAAAATTACCTTAAAAACTAGTTTATTTTGCTAAAGTCACAATAATGTGCAAACATTTAAATGAATAGAACTCTTCTTATCAAGTTGTTCAGTCATGGAAATATCTAAGAACGAGAATAGTTAGATAAAGCATTCAATAAGTATTAAACATATATATTGAAAAACATAATTTTTTTACCTTTTGTATCATATTGACTTACCTTTGAAACATCTCTTTCATGGTGGAAGCGTTTCGGAAACTCTGCACATTGAAAAATAGCTTAAGTGAAAAGAAATGCTTTCAAATGCAAATATTTCTTCAATCCAGAAAAAATGAAGGGAGAAATAATATCTGAATAAAATTTACTTTTGTGTAGGTGTATGCCGAAAGAAAGATAGTTCTCTTCTATCTTTCGTTTTTATGAAAGAAGATCGAATTTTTAATGTAATTTCTATTGAAAAAAATAAAACAAATTTTTCGGAAAACATATACTCTATAAATATTTTTTGAAAATATTTAATAAACGGAAATATACGAAAATATTAAATGGAAAAAAGAAATTAAAGTAGAAAAATAATATCAAATAAGAAAAAAATATAATATTGTACAGGATAAATAATTTATCAAAAAAATCTTTCAAACTTAACACTAAATCCAGATTTGTCTGAAAAAATATATATTTAGTGGTACCAAAGTTAATTTTATGTCTAAAATTAATAAAAATTTAGCGTATCACATTAAAAATATGAACAATTTCAAAAACTTTTATTTTAAAAAGGGCAATTTACACAAAGGACACGTAATAAATGTATTTAAAAATAATTAGAATAAATGTCCAGTTTAAGTATATTTTTAAGGGGAACAATAAGTAAAAAAGGAGAGTGTGAATATTTATTAATGTCGCAATCTAAAGCAACTCGAGGACTACTGGCAACAAGGTGTCTTAATTTTGAACAGGGGTCTAGTGACGAGGATGGCACTTGACTTGATATCCGACTCACCTAATTTCAAAACGCACCAACGTAAGGAATTTCACCTACTACAAAGTTAACATGCATCGTCCCCTCTACACTGGGAGGTAGAGGGTTGACTTTTAACATGTCCTCATCCCTAACGTAACCTCTACACAGCGAGCCTTCAAAAGCATCAAGACTCACACCCGCGACTCGACTGTGTGTGTGTGTGTGTGTGTGTGTGTGTGGTGTGGTGTGTGTGTGTGTGGTGTTGTGTGTGTGTGTGTGTGTGTGTGTGTGTGTGTGTGTGTTGTGTGTGTGTGTGTGTGTGTGTGTGTGTGTGTGTGTGTGTGTGTGTGTGTTGTGTGTGTGTGTGTGTGTGTGTGTGTGTGTGTGTGTGTGTGTGTGGTGTGTGTGTGTGTGTGTGTGTGTGTGTGTGTGTGTGTGTGTGTGTGTGTGTGTGTGTGTGTGTGACCACATAAAAAGGGAACAATAAATTCAACCACAAATATTTTGGGAAATTTATTTCTACAAAAAAAATGCAAATTATCCAAAAGAATAATACACGCACGAATTTAAAAAAATATCCTTGTATCAATTCTGGGAACTGGGGAAAAACTTATTCTTAATAATTTTAGAACCAGTATTTATTCTTGAGCATTGGAGGTCCTGTATCCAAAAAGCACAGGTAGAATACTTCATTAAAATTCGAGTTAATTTTTTTATTTCTTAAGAATATCATAGAAGGTAGTCATCAAAATTAGTGAGTGTAGTACTACAGAAAAACAACTCATTAGTTAAATTACATAATTTATTCTAATATATAAAAATTAAATCAAAATATAATAGTCCGCTTGTAAAGAAAAAAAAATACGTATAAACTGCAAAAATGTTTCCAATTTTACTGCCTGTAAAGTATACAAAAGATTAATTCAAATATCAGTGAATGAACAACTGATACTTCAGATCATTTGATGGAGAGTATTCTGCAGGCGCTTGTACATAAAATTGGATTTCAAAGGCAAAGCTTTAACTAGATTTAGCTATTTTTTACGCTTGGGCAATCTTTTCCACAGAATTTCAAATATGAAATGAGACGAGTATCATCTAATTCAGTGGTCCTCAAACTTTTTCCCCTCATAGAACCCCTAGAACTAGAAGGCGTTTTCGTAGAAACCTATTCCACTAACACACTTAGGAAAATATATCTTAAAATAATATTCAAAGTAGATCAACAATAGATCAATTAAAAAATTTTAGTCTACTTTTAATATAGTTTACTTATTAATAATATTAATCTGTGATCACAGAGTGTCAACTACCCATGCATTATGTTTAGTAACTGGGATATATGCTTGCATTTTTTCACACAAACTGTCGAAATCTAGGTGTATTGAGAATAACTGCAATTACATTACATATTCTGAAATTCATTTGTTTCTATATTTTGTTTTTGTAGCCACTACGTTGAGATATATTTTTCACTTATACACATTGTTCTAAATGACATTTAAATATTTATTGCTGTGTGAGAAATACTGTTAATTTTGCATGAGAGAGAATTAGCAGCATAAAATTTAGGATCTGTTCTTGCTTAAATTTAGATTTTTAACATCGAATCTGTTGATATGCTGTAGGTAGTTTTCCACAAATATAAAAAGGTACATTTTCCATTAGAAAAATATTTAGTTTTGCCAGACATTGTACTAACGAGTATAAAATTACCTCCTGGAACCCAGGATAGTTAACAATAAAAGATTCACAATCTAAAAAGTAATATATATACAAGTACATAAAGATATGTTTTAATATTATTTCATTTTATTATGATTAAATTTATAATATATAAATAAAATTTTCAGTTTCTTAATGACAGAGATGAGCTTTAAATTCTTGTGGATATACAAACCTTTTAAAGAACGTGAATCCCCATTTTTTGCACACACAATTATAAGTTTCTTTTCAATTTTTTTATTGACTCGTGGAACCCCAGGGTTCCGTGGAACACAGTTTGAGAAACACTGGTCTATAATTTGACAAGGTTGGACAAGCTAATGAAGTGCTGGGTCCGCATGATTGAGATTACACCCATGTGACTATTAGATGATGACGCAGCAAGAAAGAGCAAGTGGACAGGGACTGGAAAAGAGTGACAATTAGACACAAGTGATTGTCAAATATATATGTGTATTCACAATTTCCCGATGCATTATCTGAATATAAATGAGCTACAGAACCATTAATAACGCATTTAGTCAAAAAAAATTTAAGCGTTCACTATCCATAACGTCACTTATCTTTCACCATTTCACACCGTCCGGTATAGATTGATGAGAGTTAATAGTAGTATTTGACATTCTCCAATGACGGGAAATTGTTATCACTAGACATGAACTCGATTCAGTAATGAAAACACAAATATATTTTGATCATCTCTACTAGAGAGACTGAAGTGGCTTCAATAATAAAAATAAAAGAGTCACATGGATTTTTAAACATAAAAAGATAGATGCTACAGTATTATAAATAATGCAGGCTGAGGACAGCCTTTAAATTTGTATAAAAGTGGAGTTTAAACATCAAGTGTTTTGATCACTTGTGTGTGTGCGTCAAAAAATTTATCAATGTTTTAAAATACCAAAAAAAATAGGTGGATGATTAAGCAGAGGCCTATTTCAAACATTGACAACATTAAAGCACAAATACCTTAGTTCCTTATTTCATTCATGGCATTTAAATTTAAATCGCGATGTGTTGATTACACATTTTGTAAAAAAGATAAATAAAAAAACTACTTCTCGGTATTTTCCGAATGAAACTATCTTTTCGCCTTTCATAGAAAGAGATTTGATAGGGAAAAAAATCAGTTTTTACTACACAGATAGATTTGAACAAACAATCAAATGAATGTTTAAAGAAATTACAGAATTTCTCGGAAGACATTCGTTGCAAAACAAAAATCAATAAACTTCAAGGAAAATTGAAAATTTAACGTGTTACGAGTATTTCAATTAAATATCTATTATAAAGTGCCTTTTTCAACGTATAAATTCATTGACTGTAAAATCAATTTTTTTAAAAAAATAAAATAAATTTAAGTTTTTTGTTAACTAATTTATGTTTTCTCTTTCGTTAATTTCTTTTAGGAAAGTTCATACGCAATGAGAAAAAACAATCAGGAATTTATATTATGTTTATATTCGTAATGTATAATTACAAATAAATATGTAATATTACTCTATCAGTAAAAATTACATAACTCGCAAAAAGTACTATAATTTTTATGTCTATAGTACTGAGTGTCCAGAAAATAACCGAAGATGGCAATAGAAATATACGCTTTGCTATATTCTGCTTTGGTAACAGAAAAGTTTATGCTCACCACACACAAGCTTCGAAATTAGTTAAACACTGTCTCAAAGGCTGAAGCTTCTGACTATGAAAATCTATATACAATATTTTCATAATAACCACCTCTTTATGCAACAATATGGTGCAGTCTGAGGACAAAATCTGCAGACACCCGTGTACGCAATTCAGTTGGGTGATTTGACATGCACCAGGAATGGTATTGTTCAATTTCAGCAGTGGTTTGGGAATTGCTATCAGGGCTTCGGTTCAGTTCCAGTTTTCGTTTCGCCAAAAATAATGGTTTTCGTTTCAGTTCCGAATGAATAATTTTATTTTATGTACATTCTTATTTGCACAAAACAAAAAATGTAATTTGATCAAAATTTAGAAGATTTATTCTTTTTTAACACGCTTTTATAAGTTTCACTTGTATGTAACGGAATCTTTGGACTCGATTTTCAGCCACTTTAAAAGGTCAGATTAATTCGAAATTTTGCACACTTGTCAAAGACCGATGACAATACAATAATTTCACATTTCTGTTCCATTTTCCTGATCAGGACATCAGGAATGACGATATCCTTAATTGGCGACTAATTCCATCTACCACTTCCAGATTTGGCAAACTTATTGCATATACCATTTCAAGATATGGCGACTAATTCCATTTACCATTTCAAGATTTGCGACTAATTCCAGATTTATTGACGAAAAGATTAAGGTGCAACCCCTAAAACGAATACACACTTGTGGTTCAGAAATAAAACAAACATAAAAGTGTTCTTTATATGAGCAAGGGTAGGTTGGATGCGTCAGCTATTTCTTACCATAATATAAATAATTGTTTAGTTTTTCTGAAAATGGAAATAAAATAAATTATAGTTTTAAAAAAAACTAAAGAACACGCTTTTATAGTGATTCGAACTAAAAAGTAAAAAAATAATTCTTAATATAAGAATAAAATGATGAACGAGAAAATTAATATCATTGGGGGTAAAAATGTGGGATGTTCTATAAATATATCAATTGTTATAGTTTCTAACTTCTATTCCGAAAGGCTGAATTAGTGTAAAAATGTAGTACAAAGCACCCCACCCAAAGTACCAGCATGTACGACACGAGCGGTGAAAATAGAACGGCGAGAATTGGCATTATTATACATTATCAAAACCGCATTTGATAACTAGGTACATGATTCTGGTTTGTCAATCAAAATAGTCTATACAAACATCCGTAGGTGATCGCATAATGAGATGCAAAAAATATAACTCACACAGAGTGATATTTAAAAAAAAACATCTATATACTTCTAGTTTATTCACATGAATTAAATCTACCTTCTACAAGTAGTTTCATGCGAAAACGAAGCAGAAAAACACTAGTGAACAGCAAAACAGGAAATGGAGAAGCAATGTACATGCAATGGTAATAATTATAAAATATTGATATGTTACTAACAGTAACAAAATGACTGAAAATATGTCGAACCAAATTAAACCGATATTTTTTGGGAACAGTTCCAGATTTCTTTCCGACCAAAATGACGGTATTTTCCGGTTTTCGGTTCTATTCCGCTTTGAAGCTCTGATTGTTACGATACATCTGATGTTTCATGTACTCCTAAAGAAAAAAAGGAGAAGGAAAAATTAACTTTTTTTGCACCAAATTTAAATGGTTCTGACTTACTTAAATTTAAAGCAATGGAAATAAAATTTTTACGTTGAATTATCTGTATGTTTATGTACTTGCTAATGTAAAAAAAATTCATTTTAAATTACAAATAAGTCTGTAAGAGCAAGAATTAATCAATAGCTATTTTTTTTATTTTCAAGCATGTTTTTATTTTTAGGTACACTTTGCATAAAATCTACTGCATATATAGCTATAAAATTTCACGGAGTTTTTGTAAACATAACAATCCATAAAATGAACGAAATTTAAAGTATAAAATTATAAAATTAATTTTTTTTTAATTTAGTGATTCAAATTTCCTTTACATTTTATGCAGAAATTGTGCTATATCTGAAATTTCTGAATGTTTATTTGAAAACGAATTCATTCACTTTGTTGAAAATTTGTTAATCTTGTATTATGCAAAATATAAGTGCTATAAATAAAGTAGATTTTGAGGAAAGTATACCGGAATCATCAAAAAAAAGAGTTTTGAGAAAATTGCAAATAAAGATATTTTCATCTATGATTTGTAAAATAATATATTTTAATGCAATATAAAGTCATACCATTGTTAATTGGATTATTTTTCATCATTTCTCAGTTTTTAAATTGTAAGTTTAAAATTCTAGATTCTTTAGAAGTCTTTTTAATTACCTTTCCCCTACTTCATCAATACGTGTTATCAACGATTCACATCTTCTTCCATTTAAAATACCAAAGTTTTATGTCTATAAGTTTTAGTATTTTTGCTTCACTTTGAACATCATCATTACAGGATATTACAAAATTCCTTACACATATTTTTATTGTTATAAAAATACACACAAAAAAATGTCTGATGAATTTACGAAGTAAATTCGATGTCTAATTTAAATGGAACTCTGTTTTTAAAAATTATAACAAAAGAATCTCTGTTTTTGTATTCATACATATGAATATTTATTTTTTAATGTAAAATCAAAAGTAATAAACATATAGAGTTATTCATGAGCATTCAAATGTTTACAATAAGCAGTTAGGAAAAACAAAATGTCTATTTTACAAGCTGTGTATTTAATTTAGAATAATCCTTAAGATCCACTTTGTACTATATCCACTTGATTTATAATTTAAAAACTACACTGATTATTTATAAATGCAAAACTAAACATAACTAATGTTTCAAAAAAAAATTTCAAAATTTTGTAACAAATTATTTAATTTTTCCGTAATTTTTGCACAAAAAATGTACAATTTCCAATAAATTTGAACATATAATATAGAAAAATTACATTACATTCTTCGAATAGAAAAATTAGTTTTTTACAATACATATTGAATACACTACGGATTTTGAAGAAAGTGTTCCTGAATCACAGTTACATCACATTTGCTTATAATTTTAAAATTCAATTTTCTAGCGTTCTTTTGATCGAGTTCTCATAAATAATACACGGCCGCGGTGGCCGAGTGGTCTAGGCATCGGATCATGGCTAGCGTGTCATGAGTTGATCCTAGTACCACTAAAGACCGCCGTGTAGGGAGCGATGCACGTTAAATCTGTCGAGAGCTCAAACGTCCTCCGTTGGTGTGTGGTAGTTAGGAGAGGGGGTGCCAGCTCAGGTGTCGTCCGCGTCACTTGACCATGGTTCAAAATTACGCGGACCGTCGCCAAAAGCCCTGTGTTGCTAATCAGTGCGACGTTAATATTCACTCACTCATAAATAAATAATACATATATAGAAACAGCAATGTGCCCTCTTTTTTTTAGAAGTAAAATAAAAAAATTTAAAGCACCTTTATGTCCCAGTTACCTTAATTTTAAACATGGGGAATACAGAGGCCATCTCATGCAACTTTGTGTATGCATTTAGTGGTCAAGGGCAATGACATGATCATCGAATTTGGAGTAGCTATTCGAAAACCTGCAAAACGACACCAACATTTGCTTACGTAACAGCTGTGATTTGACGTACAACATTGACATTCCCAAATACGCTGAAATTTTTGGAACAGTAAACCTTTCTTCGATGCACATGTTAGAATGCTGACGTGTTTAAAGATATGGGCATAAAGCATTGTTTTATAGTTTTTTCCAGTCGCAAGCGCTATCTATTGACAAACTTTGAAACTAATTCAGAGAGAAACACGGTGAGAATAAATTCCCGGCTAACCAAAACAGAATGTAGAAAACAATACATTTATATCGCCTCCTTCTTTTCTTTCCTTTTTTTAAATCGATTTTTCCAATCGTTGGCCAAATTTGGAGCACCAGGTGTTTAGATTGTACTCTTTCACCTTATCCCACTACTAGTCTTAGAGTAAGAAAAAATTTAATTACACAATGCAATACAAGCCTTTCTCTTATATCGTTTATAATTTAATTGTTTTTATAGGTTTTTTAAGCTTTTTCATAATGGGCTCTTCGTGATAATATTATTTTGGTTCTCAACAATATTAAACATTATTTTTTCAGTTATATTAATTTAATTTCAAAAGATAAGAGGGATAAAGCTATAATTTGTTTTAATAGTCACTTGTTTTCAAAGTACGTTTATTAAAATGAATATTTTATTTACGATTATCTGTTGCTATTCATTTTGCGTCTCTTGCATCCCCTGCCCATTAAAGTACATCCTAACTGATTGGTTGCTATCTAATGACCGACCCAATTAGGCTGGAGAACTGTAAGTATCATGTTTAAACTTGCTTTAAAAATATGGGCCACATTTTTAAGTAAAACTCTTAAGAACAGCTCTAGTAATTAGGAAAATTATGATTTAATATATTCAGATGAAAGCTTAGACAAATAAACTATCCATGCATTAAGAAAACAGTATGTTTCTGACATAACGTATTTTTCAACGAACGTATGCTTCAGAAACTATACTTTGAAATCGCCAATCACCGACTTTTTAAGAAGAATGTATATCAAAAAAATAATTTAATTTTCTTTGGCATGATTATTTTGCAATTTAAACACTTTATTCCCACATTCGTAGATAATATTTAAGAAACTGATTCAAAACTGGTCTAACAATTGATTTATTTCAAAATCCTATTTGCACGAACGATAATCACTAAAATTCTTACTTTGAAAAAATATCAAAATTGATAGGTATACAGAATGATGTATCGTCGGCCTAGTTATCAGAATGCGTAACTCCTTCCGGATGATATATACAGGAGCAAGTAAAAACTGTTTATTTTTACCATGCACGGGAATTATTTAAATCCAATTATGAATCTAGAAGTAAAAATGACAAGGAATATACACTCACTTCCAAATGTTAAGCACGAAGATATAAAATGCAAAAAATCAACAAATACTGCTTTGATTGACACAAAACTTGGCAGTAAAGTAGCATATATATTTATACATAAAACAAAATCAATAATTTTATACAGAAATGAAAACAATATTAAATTTTTGTAAGCTATCAGATAGTGTCATACTGGAGACTTACAGAATTATGTATAAAGTGAAAATAAACAGCATAAAATGAAAAAAAGGACTTTAATAGGGTATGTGATCCCCCCTCATCTGTATGCAAAGTTAACACCTTCTGAATATGCTTTCAATTAGGTGGTCAACCACCGCAGAACTAAGCAATCGCCATTCTTCTTGTAGAACAGTTTCCAGCTCAATAAGAGTGGCTGGAGGTGGGAAACGTGAAGATACAGCACGGCCGAGAACATCCCAAAGATTTTTAATAGGATTAAGGTCGGGCGAATATGCTGGCCACGCCATACGCGCAATCCCTTCACTCTCCAGGTAGTCATCGACGATGTCAGCTCTATGGGGACATGCGTTATCGTCCATTAAAACAAAAGTAGATTCAACCGCTGCAGCGTACAATCTCACAATGGGTTGTAGGACTTCATCTCGATACCGGACAGCCATCACAGAACTCCGTTTAAAGATGTGCAGGTCGGTGCGGTATCCTAATGAAATCCCTGACCACACCATAATTGCCTCCGCCTCGGAATGCGTGATGTTCGGTGTTGTTTTGGGGCTGATTGCGTGTTCCCTGTTTACGCCATATCCTTATACGCTTGTCATCTGGCTCCAGAGCAAATCTTGACTCATCAGTAAACATGACGTTGCCCCAGTCAGACACAGTCCAATTGCCATATTCCCGGCACCACTTTAATCGTGCCCATCTTGATTGGACGGATAGAGGAACACAAACTCGAGGTACCCGGGCATACAGTCCATTCATATGTAATCTTCGGCGTACTGTAGCTGCAGAAATAGCCTTACCAATGGACGCTGTAACCATAGATGTCAACGTGTGGAAGTTGCTCTGCGATTCCACTTGGCTACAATAGCAATATATCGTCTTCTGCGAGGGTTGTAACCCTTGGGCGACCACCTACGGGCCTTCGGACAACTGTCTGTGTGGTTTGGAATTGTTTCCATAAACGTGAAATTACAGAATGATGAACGCTGAAGAAAAGAGCAACATCTGTGATCGACTGTCCTGCTTTAATGCGCCCCACAGCACGCCAGCGCTCAGAATCTTCCATTCGTTTTCTGGAAGTCATGTCTTGAAAACAAATTGTACGAAAGTTTTAAACACCTTCTATCAGCACTTACAATCAACTTCTGTAACCCTTCATAAAGCTGACTTCCTATAAGACTGCTCTTTTTGCATATTTCTTGACATGAAAGCACGATTGGCTGTTACCTAACATATTTGGATACTTCCATCTACCTCTGCAGCGAATTGCATCCTCATCAATTCTGATTGGCTTCCGGAAATTAGCATTTTCCTCTCCGCGCTTAACTTTTGGAAGTGAGTGTAGTTTTACAATTTAATTTTAAATTTGCAAACTAGGTTATTAAGAAAATGGACTTACTAAAAATCGATTTCGATATTGTGGAGTTACGCATTTTGATAATTAGGCTGACGATATTCGATAATAAATTCAAATTTCATTGAAAAAGATATAAAGTTTTAAAAAATTTTACTTGGTGAAAATTATATAGACCATGTAAGCAAATTCTCAAAGGTCTTTTAAATTGTAGAAAAAATACTTGTTTTGATATTTGAAGTAATTTTATTAGATTCTTCGAATATTCCGAAGATTTTAACATACATATGTGTGCAATGTTGTGAGTAATAAAAAACTTTCACTGATCAAAAATAAATTAAGTGAGTTCACGTTTAACGATAGTATTTAAATATTTCTTCAGATAACTAACCTAAAACAAACCATCCACAGTATAAATTGTAGCAAAAAACAAAGAAAATTTCATATGCTAATCAACATTCATAACGTCAAAAACCACGAAAAGGATGTAAATGCAGAAATCGTGGTTTCGAAAAAGCAGTTGTTTTTCGTTGTCTCAGTGGTAAAGTTTACATTTCGGCCTTTTTTTTTTTTCAAAAAATCCGAAATGTTAATTTTGAAAATATTACGATAACGTGATCTACTGGAATCCACGTGGCTTAAAGTATTATCGGGAGATTGAAATTCGGGAAAACACAAAGAAATATAGTGAACGCTGTCGAAGTGGCATGTAGCGTCATAGCAAGACTGTGGAGTCGATTTTAAGAAACAGGGCATGCACGACATCGGTCAGGAAAAAGGTCGTCAAATTGCTACCACAGCAAATAATGACCGATATATATATAATATATCCTGCTAACAGTTCGTTGAGTCATAACAGAGCCAGTGTAGAGCTGATTCACAAAGTCAGTTTCTTTTACCAATACAAAGAGAGATCTCGAGACAAACCATCAGAAATGGGCTTCGTGAGGGTGATCCCTATGCAAAGGTGTGCATTCCGTTGACGGTGCGGTGGTGTCCATCAAAGACCCATTTCCCGTCGGGAACGAGTGACGTCTCGACGGTCAAGCAGTTTCTAGTGGGAAAGTATCCCAGGGTGGACACCCCGGCGCTTATGTCCTAAGGAAAGTCAACCTTTGACCTCCCTTGATCTAGCCGACAGTAAGGGCCGGCGTGGTCCCCACGCCAAGCTGCGGTGTCAAAGTACACCAAACGAAGGGGGACTTTGGACCAATAGAGAAGAACGGTTTCACCGAATACGTCCAAACAGAAGTGACTACACATCACGTGTCACTTTCGTGGGCGGGACATATTCCACCTTTAAAGAGACTCTGGAATCCCGAAAGGAGAGCGACACCAACGCACAGACATGATCCAACTTCAACAGTATCTCCAATTCCAGCCAGCACCTGCACGCCAGCATTGTTCCAGCTCTCGTTTAACGCAGCCTTCATCAGAAGCAAATACCGGTGCACTCCACAGCACTGACTGTAACAGAACATTATCGCAATGGCACAGACCCGCGGCTAAACCCTCGCGGCAACGGGAAGATACCGTGTGGCCAGAGAAAGTGGGTTGCTGAGCAGCGAGATTGGATGCAAAGTAATTAGAGTTAAGTGCACCCGATTCTTTTAAGAGTGTGACACTTGACGTGTTTTGGTATGGTGTAAGAAGGGGGTAATGAAAATAACTCTACATTGGTTCAGGAAAGATTTTGTTAAAGTCGAGGTGATTTGATGGTATGAACTGGAATCAGCACAAGCAGACACACTAACCTGCATATCACTCGAAATGGAAATTGATGGCTCAAAGATATGCAGAGGAGATCCTGAAAACCCATGACGTGCATTACACTGCAACTATTAGTTATTCCTTTCTTTTAATGCAGGATAAAGCCACACCTCATACAGCTCGAGAACTTTTTTAAAGTTGAAACAAAACAGCATATAAGGTAGCCAGCTTGTTTCTCTTATCTTAATAAGATAGAGCATGTTTGGAATACACTCGGACTACGCGTTACTGCTAGTCCAAGGTTTCCTGTTTCTGCCTATGACCTGAAAATAGTACTTTCAAGATTGGAATTGCATTCTCCAAAGTCTCATCGATAACCTCATCTCCTCTATGCAAAGCAAGTGTGTGAGTCTTAGTAGTCAAGAGGACTACACACCATATTAAACATTCTATAACATTCCAAAGAATTAGTTGTTGTTTTTTTGTCGGCTACATGTAACCAAATTGTTGCCCTGAAGCGCCATTTCGTGTTCTTTACACAATTCCAAGAAATTAAAGTTCCCGTAAAATTATTATTTGCTTCCTTTTTTCTGTATTGCGTTTTGTTACATCTGCATTCTCCATTTAATGTAAATACATGGATATTGCACGACGGCTTCTTCACTTTTTTGCTTGCTCCCCTAATTTTTTAAAGCAGTGCAGTATTTTAAAACTTAACAAAGGAAGATCTTATACCGAAGATGCTTTTCATTTCTTTAAATTAAAGGTAAGATATTTTTTCGCCTTTCTTATGTATTTTCTCATAAATTAAATTAGTATGCAATCGTTTCCATGGCCCTCTGAATATTTTTACAGTTTTAAATAGCAATCAGTTATACTTTCCCATAAAAATATTCCACATCTATTTTAGGTGTTTCAATTTCCATCTCACACAGATAAAAATAATACCATTTTCATTTAAATTTCGGAATTCCGAGTATTCGAAATTCAATATAGAAACCTATCTTTTCTGAAGTTAATTTGGTCCCTGAGCTGTCATTCATATCTTAGCCATATTGAGTAATTCATTAATTTGCTCATCGGCCATTTCAAACAAACTCATTTCGTTTCTGTTACGAAACTGCCCAACTTTCCTTTGCGAGATCACTGTCAACTCAGCATAATCCTTTCGTTGCGAGATAAATTACGCGGACCGTCCCCAAAAGCCCTCGTGTAGCTGAACAGTGGGACGTTAATATTCACTCACTCACTCGTTGCGAGACATTATTGACATTAATATCATCATATTCTCCCCTTTTGAATCACTAAACACTTTGTATCAAATTGATATAATTTTCATATATTTCTGTTTTAAAACTAAACACATATAAAATTTAGTTCAGAATCAAGACTAGATAATATAATGCTATAAAGAGTTTCACTTAGATTCAACAAGGGGAACCAACCTGAGTAATTTGACTAACCAAACTCTATTATAGTGTGTGTGTGTGTGTGTGGTGTGTGTGTGTGTGTGTTGTGTGTGTGTGTGTGTGTGTGTGTGTGTGTGTGTGTGTGTGTGTGTGTGTGTGTGTGTGTGTGTGTGTGTGTGTGAATCGTAATCAACGCATTTGTTAACAATTTCTTTAAGCCTTGCTAAGACCTTTTTCCCTCTGTTTACATTTTCCATTATCAACGCATTTATTTCTTTTCTAGGTGCATTTCGACAAGCATGTTCACACATCAGAGAGAGAGAGAGTATTTTGCAATACCTATAATAAAGTAACTCATCTCGCGCTTATGTTTCAACCACAATGTTTATTTTCCAATTTTTTCCTCAAAATTTAACTTTACTATTGTCCAATCCCGAGGCACCTGGAGAAAGTGGAATCTGTTGTCCACTTTTGCCCAACCACCGGACAAGAATTTTTGAAATTATATCTCCACTGGCTTGGTCTGGCTTCTAAAGAGGCCTGCCCCCTCTGCGGCCATACCAGAATGGATGGCGGTCACCTGCTTCAATGCACTGGACTCGATGAATACCCGACTGACGGCATCGTCAGTCGGTACTGGGAGGCTCGGCGTCAAATGATCAAGAAGCCAAGGGAGTGAGCACGTGAATATTTTGGCGTCGGACCTCGTCATTTTGAGCCATTTTCAAATGACGAGGACGACGCCTGAGCTCCCCCCTCTCTTAATTGCCACACCACACCAACAGGAGGACGTTATCACAATATACGTACAATATATCACATGCAAAAATCTAATAATTAATAGTTTAATAATGGAAAGAAGAATACCAAAAAAAAACATACACACAATATAATCAAGATCTTACTTGCGAAAATACAAAACCTAACAGAAGTATTATTTGCACGACACTCACATAGATACTTACATAATTTTTTATGGTACACAATGATTGTTTTAATCACGCCTGATACAATAATTGTAAATACATTTTTTCTAATCGTTTTTCAATTCAACATATTGAAATTGAAAATTATTATAAGATTCATGAGGAAAAATTATTGATGAGTTTGTGACGGTATAAAAAAAGCGAAAAACTGGAAAGAATAAAATTATAAAACCTGCTCAATCACTGCTAATTAAATTAAAAGTTAAATATATATTTTTTAAATTTTTATAACGATAAAAAAAATTTAGAAATGTGTTAAACGTTTTTACTCCCCAATTTCCGATTCTTCAGTATCTTCTTTTTTCATAATGTCGTTGCTGAGCGCTCCTGTGGCCTAATGGATAAGGCGGTGGCCTCCGGAGCCAAAGATTGTGGGTTCGAATCCCACCAGGAGCTAGCTGTTCGTATTTTAACTTCCTTGGTTATTAGTTTACCCTTATTGTGTCCCATTTAAAATGGCCTGATTATACTAAAAGGATAGTTTAAGTACATAAAAATTCAATTTCAAAGGAAAAGGGTTAAGAATACTTCAAATCCAAAAGCTTCTGATGTTACCAGAGTAAAACGTTTTATTGAACGAGCCAAATAAGGATATAGTCATTCAATTATGAATTGATGCAAAAATGTAAAATTCATACTAACCTAAGGGAAACATGTTCTTTTTTTTTTATTTATACTAATAATTTTTCGATTTAAGTAATATATATATTAGAATTATCATTTGTGATTTATTTTAATGCATAAAATTATTTAAGGAAAATACTTTATAACGAGAGATTAGAGTATAACAAGTGCATCGAAAAATATTCTTCCAATTTCATTTACATTTTTTATAAAATGTTTATGTTATTCTCTTTTTAACAATAATTTGATTTTTCATACTTCTGATATGAAAGTCTAGAGAAGGAGGTGACACAACTCAGGAATCATTCTCGTCACTTGATCATGTTTCAAAATGCTTAACCGTCCCACGGTCGTTAAGATCCTTAGCCATTAGCCATTAATGATAAGGACTGAGTGTTGGGACGTGGGTAGACTAGTAGTTAGAGCATCGGATTCCAGACCGGAGGGCCTAGGTTCGATGCCACCAAATATCCTCCGGGTACACACGGAGTACGTGCTCGTTAAATCAGTGGGTCCATAAGTCTTGAGGGTGGTCGCAGCAGAAACCACGAGTGCAGTGGCTGAAGAATATTTCCCTCCCCTCCAGTTCCTTGACTAAATTGGGGAGGTGGAGATAGGTGGTATCGCCATCTATCGAAAAGAAGTCCAGCCTGTCTCATAGGCTCTGGCAACTTTCCTTCCTTCCCTTCGGAAAGGATAAGACAACAACCACTGAGTAGTTAAAATCTTCCGCTAATGGTCGGTGTTGTATTTGACGTATCATGGGTTGTGATTCTAATACCACTAAAGGTCAACCATGTAGAGGGCTGACGTACATTAAATTTGTCGAGGCTTAAAGTTCTCCCGTTGGTGTGGAATGAGTGAGTGAACATTAACGTCGCACTGATTAGCAAAACGAGGGCTTTTGGCGAAGGTCCGCGTAATTTTGAACCATGGTCAAGTGACGCGGACGACACCTGAGCTGGCACCCCTCTCTTAACTACCACACCAACGGGAGTACGTTTGAGCTCTCGACAGATTTAACGTGTATCTCTCCCCTACACGATGGGTCTTTAGTGGTACCGGGATCGAACTATATTTAATTATGAGTAACTTCAAAACTGTTTTATCAGAAAATATTTCTTAACAAATTAACATACTTAGGCCCTTTTTTTTATTTACAATTTCGTGTGTGTTTTATGTATTGTGTGTGTTAAGAATTTATTTGCTTAAATAGCTGCATTTTATAAGAATACAAACCTGTTTAAAAAAAAGAAATAAAAAAAGAAAAATGTGTTTCTTAAAATTTTTAATTTAGAAATATTATTTATACAATATTATAAAAAGGTAACTGGAAAATAAATTACTATACATAAAATGAGAAACATATATAGTTGTGAAGTGTTAAAAAAAATCAAATTTTACAAAAACTGAAAAAAATAAAACGATCATTACATACCGGAATATCTTGAAAGAATTTTACCGACATTAAGCTTCATAAAAAATATATCATACAAAAGCAGAATGTAACGAAGCACAAATTATTTTATTTCCTTTAAATTATTTGTTTTTAATGAGAAAGTGACTGTTGAACAGCCAGTTCTAGAATCCAAGACTTACGTTATATCAATATTCCCTATTTAACTCTAATAATAAAATATATTTTGTTTCTCTTAAATACGACTGCTTTTTACAGTAATTACTAGTTGTGTGTGCAAAAGAATGAGTCTCTATAGGTTGTAACGGGTCCTATTCGTAATTCTTCTAACTCTCTAGGGTAAAATACTCTTTTTAACTGTGATTTTAGTTGAAAACAACTTTCCGTAGAGATGACTTGGTTTTATGCAAATGCGAACTTCTATTTAAGTGCTAGTAGAGGTGTACTCGAGATGATGGTTGAAAGTTAAGCATAAGAAAAAAGCATAGTGTTAGCGACCGGTGGTCGCACTTAATATTATTAATTCAAGAAGCAAAGATTAATCAAATGTTGAAGCAAAAGCACTCAGTTGAGTAGATAAATACTCTTTTATTTATATTGCCGTTTGATTACTCCTCGGATTTAGTTATTACAGTGCATTCATTCTCAGGGGTTTTTTTTGTCTAATAAGTGGAAAAGGAAATAAAATTGCTTAAATTGAGAAATGTCTGATTCTTAGTCGAACCCTTTCACACCCACGGTCGAAGGATCTCGACAAGGTTTTGTTGATATGGTTATAAAAAAACTATTACGTTTGCATTTAAACTTAATAATTTCCATTATGATATAAATATCGAGTAAAATACTTCAAAGAATCATAAATTTGCATCCTTTTGACTCAATTCTCTTAAAGCTTGACTGAGTTTTAAAAACAGTGATAAATCGAGGAAATAATGCAAGTCTTACGTCGAATGCAATCAAAATAGTTTTATCGTAAGTATAATAAAATATTATAGCATTACATTGCGTATTTAAATAGCATTTTTATTTATTATTTGTATTGTACACATTTCAATTAAATTTTAGTGTATTTTATCTAAATATAAAAATGCATTTTCTACAATAGCTTCTAATATATCGAATCAATAAGTTTTCTCTAAGATTTTCAGTTTTTAACAGTAAAATTCATCGATTAAAGACAAATTTAAGCACAAAAGTTGTTAAACCTGAAAGCTATTTTTATTTACTTGGAAGTTATTCTCACAAGGTATTTAAATGAAAGTAAAATGTGACACAGGGTCTTGGGTATTTATTTAGAAAATAAATTTTACATTAAATATTGTAAAAACATGCATTTCAGATTTTGTTATCATATTTTAATGATCATTTTACTATCTGCTTTCGTAAAATATCCGTTTATGTAGTAGTAATAAAAATCTCTTTAAAATAAATACATTTACACTGATATTGGTAAAAGTATCAATAGATTAGTAATGTCTTCCACTTAAAATGAAATAATTAAAATGAAAGTATTTTATGGGATAAAAACAGATTATATTAGAGAAAAACTTCTACTTAACAAAGGAAAAATTTCAAAACATTCCTGAAATCTAAGAGTTCCATTATCATCGAATAGCATTGGGGAAGAAAAAATTCGTAACATATATAAACTTATGGTTTTTTTTTCAGAAATATAACTAAGACATGACTGTTAAATTTATAATTCAAATTTTGCAACATTTTAAACGAGATTAAAGCTTAATTTTCTATTTTAATACGATACTTAAGCTGTGTACGAAAGTTTGAGGGTTTTCATTAATGTCGCACTTTAATAACTTAAAGGTATTGGCGACAGACCTTTTAATTGTGAACCAAGATCAAGTGAAGAGGACGATAGCTGAGCTGATACCCTACTCTCCTTACTTCCCCAGCACGCCAACGGGAGAACTTTGAGCCTTGATAGATTTAACGGGGATCAGACCCTTTATACAATGGGTCTTCAGTGACCTCAGGACTCAAACGTACGTCTCATTGGCCACAAGTTCATGACCATGAGCACTACACTATTGTAGCTGGGTAAGAGAAAAATCATTTATAGTTTTAAAAAAACTAAAAGACACGCTTTTATACTGAATCGAACTAAAAAGTAAAAAAAAAATCATTCTTAATATAAGAATAAGAATGATTAACGAGAAAATTAATGTCAATGGGGGTAAAAGCTTGAGGTGTTCCATAAATGTCAATTGTTATAATTTCTTTAACTTTTCTATTCCGAGTTAGTATAAAAAAGTTGTATAAAGCACCCCACGCTTTTACCCTAATGACATTAATTTTTTCGTTAATCATTTTATTCTTATATTAAGAATTATTTTTTTTACTTTTTAGTTCAATTCAGTATAAAAGCGTGTCTTGTGTTTCATTTTTTAGTTAGATCTACAATAAAAGCGTGTTTTTTAGTTTTTTAATCTATCATTTATTCATATTGTTGAATTTATCCATGAGTTTGATATTTGGAGCAGGAATTACGTGGCTGCTGGAATTAGTCTTGCTCTTCAGTGGATATTAATTAAAGGGTCTGAAGTGTATTTATTCTCTCTGTTTACTTGGCCCCGGATGAGTCCCGTATCGTTATATTAGATTCCGTCTCTATAGAACAGGTTAAACAAATGAAAGTGTGTTAAGAAGAAAAAGTTCAAAATAAATAAAAAAAATTAATGTACCATGTTTTTATAACGGACTAAAAAGTATAAAAAAATTCCTCCTTTTTGTTTTTTTTTTTTTTTTTTTTTCTTTCTTTTTTTTTCACATTTTCATGCATTGTCATCCACTTCTGAGCTACGATCCAAATTTCTCATCGGAAAGTCAGTTTAAAATCAATTACAAAAATCCCCCCAGACAGACATTCAAGAAAGCGAGTTAATAAAAACATAATATTAAGTGTCAATCGTATTATCACCTTTTAAACGTATTGCTAAAATGAAAATTCGTATCATCACTTCTAAACGTATTACTTTATAAAAATAAATATTTAGCAGTTAGAACATAATTTTTTTTTCACATGCACGAGCCTTTTTTTATGAGTATTTTCATAAAAATGTTTATATTATGGTAAAAAATTGCTAACACACCCTCCACTTTATCACATAAAGAACACTTTTTTTGTTTGTTTTATTTGTATTAACCACAAGTGTATTTTACACTTGCATATAATTAGCTTAAATTTAACACACTCCCTTTTAGGGTTACTCCTTATTCTTTTAGCCACTAAATCTGGAATTAGTCGCCAAGTCTGGAAATGATATATGGAATTAGTTGCCAAATTTGAAAATGGTACATGCAATAAGTCGTCAGATCTGGAAGTGGTATATGGAATTGTCACCAAATCTGATTATCGTTATTCCTGACGATCCTGATGAGGACAATTGAGCAAAATTATGAAATTATTGTTTTGTCATCGGTCCTTGACAAGTATACAAAATTTTGAATTAATCCGACCTTTTAAAGTGGGTAAAAATCGAGTTCAAAGATTCCTTTACATGCAAGTGAAACTTATAAAAGCGTGTTAATTACAACAATAAATATGAAATTCTAAATCTGAATTCAGAACTCGAGGCTTATTACTGCATTAATGCTCTGGTTCACTAACCCCATAAGCGGTCAATTTTTGCCCAAAATATTCCAAAAAAGGAACATTTTTTATTGCATATAACTAAGCATAATACTTTAAAGAATGCGTGGAAGAATTTTATTTTAATTTTCAATTTTAAGGCTTCCGCACTATTTTTTATTTTATAGTTGTGGAATACAAGAACACTTAAGAGTTTACAGAGAAAAATGTTTCATGTATCTCTTCAAGGAATTTCTCTCATATTTACAAAGAAATTTCATGTTCGTACTTCTTTTTCAAACCGTGGAGGATTTTCTGCATGTTGAGTGCATATATATATATGAACTATAATTTGAAGGAGGGTGTAATACACTAAGTCTTACATGTCAATATAAACAGAGATAACATCGGGGTTCGAATACCTTTCAATTTTCATTTTTTCTCAAAGAACAAATTACACATTGTCTTGTCAATCTCTGCTCTTTATCGAATATTTTCATGAATCTTAACTCCTGCCTTCAATAGAAACATTCGCCACCACAAAACTCTCAGCTGAGAAAGTGTTCCAGTACCATAAATAAATTACATCATTAAACTCTCTCATTAACTAGCACCAATAATCTCACTATAAAAATTAAAATATGTTCAAATCAAAGATAATAAGAAGAAAATGAAATTCCCGTATGTGCGAGCCTTTATATTTTCTTACGAAACACTGGCATGTGTATTACCAAAAACTGGTTGCCGTCAGCTTTTGGTAACTAGTACGGGTAAATCATTTAAAGGATTTAGGTATTATAAAGAATTTAGTAAACCAAATCATTAAAATGAAATATACCAATTATACGTCGCAAAAATTCCTAGTACTGTCTAAGCAGGTAACAATTTAGTAATGAACCACAAACATACGCATACATTTTATACATTAGTTATCTCTAGAGTATAGCATTGGATATTCTTTATTTGGGCTAATTAAATTTTCACAACTCAGAATGTCGTGCAGGGTGTTATATGAATCAATGCTATATAAAATTTGCACAACATACCCTTCAAAAAACTTGCACTTTAAATTTATTTAAAAGAGCACTTGGAGTCATTTATGGGTGACTCTGAACCAGAATGAACCACCATTCTACAGATATTCTGTCAAGTGTTTCTGCACCACCTTTTCTAATTGTAAAAATGTATACTCACTAGGGAAACGCACTATGTTTGCATTAATTCCACGAACATGCTTTAAAAAGCCCTCTTTCAAAAGTTTCAAAGGTCGTTCTTGGTGGACCTAATTTGTTAATAATGCCATCATCTGGGTATAGCAACATCATCTGGGACGTCTTAGGCTTTCTTAATGCCATGAGCCCTATGCAACGTTCTACCTGTGATCCTTTTAAATACACTCATAGACAACAAAAAAATTAGCGCACCAAGAAGGAGTCGTCAAAATGAAACGAAATATTACATACGTAATTACTACTTTGATATAAGTAAATTATTAGAAAATCAAAGAAAAGGGATCATTTATTTCAGAGAAAAAGGCAAAAGAACGGAGCATTTTACCCTGTTGAACCCCCTCTAGTGCTAATGCACGATGCGATGCAATTCGGCATTGAGGCATACAAGTTCTGCATGGATGTCTTGAAACATTTCGTTTCATATTTGTTGTAACCTTGCCTCTAGTACGTTCAAATTCGTGGGATGCCCAACTCGCCGTCTCAATTGTGTGATTCCAGATATGCTCGATTGGAAACAAATCTAGGGTCAAGAAAGGGTAGTAACATTGTGGAGACAGTCTTGTCGTGTGACACCCTTGCCGTGTGAGACCGAGCATTGTCTTGTTGAAAAATGGCTCCTGGGAGCCATTTCATGAGTGACAACACATGTGGTTGCAGGATGTCATGGACATATCGCTCGGCTGTCATGTGCCCCTGATCAATATTAGGGGTGACCGTGTATTGTAGGCAATGGCCCCCATACCATCACACCAGCTGTGGGAGCGGTGTGTCGATGTAAAGCAAAGGCAGGATTGATGCGCTCACCCCGGGGTCTCCACACACGAACACGATTATCATCACTGCTGAGATTGAATCTGGATTCGTCGCTAAAGACGACCTGGTTCCATTCCGCTGCAGTACAGTTTCCTCGTGCGCAGCATCACTCCAAACGGAGGCGTCGATGAGTGGGCGTCAAGGGCAGCCCACGAAATGGGCGCCGTGATCCGAAATGTCCTTCAGCCAGCCGACGTTAAACGCCCTCTACCGGCTATACGTAATGCGCAATTACGCTGCATTTCTAATCATTTGCATATCTCTGTGACATGTACCTTCATGCCAAGTTTCATTACGATCCCGCAATTATTTCTTGGTGCGCTAATTTTTTTGTCCATGAGTGTAGATATATAGCATACTTTGTCAAATACTTGTGCAAACGGTAACCCGGAAAAAATCATTGTGGGTAATACACAATCTCACAAACCTAGGTACTAGCCGGTAGACCTATTGCTTCCCATCGAACAAATGAGCAATGATGGTTTATTGCGATATACACTGGTAAGCAAAAATTAAGGACGAAGTCGAAAAAATTAGCATATCAGCTGAACGAAGAGGCAGAGCGGACAGAAAGACCAATCAGGAGATTAAGTGAGGTGATGTACGGTAGCACATGCGCAGATATGCAGGTAGACCTAATGGGGGAGTGTCTGAGTAGTAAAGCATGTTGTCGGTGTAAGATTAGTATTTCTGGCAAAGAGATTGCACACCGTATAGCAGTTAAAATCACACCGAGTTGCTGCCTCAGCGAGAAATGGCGAATAATCAATCTGTTAGACGACATCTGGATGCTTTTACCCGAGGTCGAATCATTGGTGGAGGAAGGTCGCAGTGTGACAAGTGTGGCTGCATAGTTCGGAATTGCTCACAGCATCGTTTCACGACTTTGGAGACAATTTCAAACTACAGGAACAGCTATCCGGGGGTTCAGTAGTGGTCGTCCACGAGGAACCACACCCGCAGATGACCGTATATTGCCTTACAGGCCAGAAGAAACAGGCGGCAGACAGCGGGAGAAATCGCTAGACACACGACACAGGCGACTGGACGACCGATATCGCGTTTTACCGTGGCCAGAAGACTGCACGGATGGTGGTCTGTTTGCACGACGCCCTGTACGGTGTGTACCTCTAACGCCTGCCCATGGAGAAGGCGTTCTCTGTGGTGCCGGGAATACCGGAATTGGAGAGACAATGAATGGGGACGAGTACTCTTTACAGATGAGAGCAGATTCAGTCTGAGTAGCGATTCTCATCGCATACTCATCTGGAGAGAGCGGGGAAGCCGCAATCATCCCTCGAACATCATTGAAAGGGACAGGTATGGAGGTGGCGGTGTTCCGTTTGGGGAGGCATCATGCTTGGTAGTCGTACAGACCTTCACATCTTCGACGCAGGTTCAGTCAACGGGACCCGTTATTGTAACGAGATTCTTCTTCCATATGTGCGTCTTTTTAGAGGCGCTATGGGTCCGCAGTTCCTTTTCATGGACGACAATGCACCATGTCATCGCACAGTAGCTGCCGAACAGCTCTTAGAGAGTGAGGATATTGAACGTATGGATTGGCCGGCACGATCTCCGGATCTCAATCCCATCGAGCATGTATGGGATTTTCTAGGCAGACGCTTGGCAGCTCGTACCTTACCACCAGTAACGATTCCGGAGCTTCGATTGGCGCTGCAAGACGAATGGGCAGCAATGCCTCAACAACTCATTGACACCCTCATTCTCGGCATGGGCAGACGCTGTGAAACCTGCCTAGCAGTCAGGGGAGATCATATCCCCTACTAAAGACCGGATATTTCTTGCTGGACACCCATCACAGGGATGTTTCGGCCTTCAGTCGCATTGCGCTCCATGCTACTTTTTCAATAAAGCTTCTTTTATCCCTCTGATTTCTCTTTTAGTAAGTGTTGCTTACATTACTCATGTCCTTACGTATTGGGGATCTTACGGTATTAAATGGTTTGATTTGGAATGCTTTTGTACAAAATTATATTGAAAAAACCGTCTCGTCCTTAATTTTTGCACACCAGTGTATAGAAGCCTAGACATGGCACAATAATTCAGTCTTCCCACTGTTTCCAGCTAGCATATAGTTAAAAATTCCCAATTTTAGGAGAATATGTCCCAAAATAACATTTGATCAGTGACGTCTTATGGCATGGGCCAACTGGGCAAGAGTCCAGGGCCTCGGCCACAATGGAGGCCCCGTCTCGTTCTCGACTCAGCCTTTATAATTCCAATAATTTCAACGGTCAAATGCTATTTCAGGTTGTATTCTCCAAAAAATTTATAATTTCGACCGATATATAAACTGGCTGCATGTGATGACCGTCGTCTCCGTATAAGCCTGGGCTTACCACCATACACTATCATTACTCATTCAGTCAAAAGGCGGTAGTCCGTCAAGCCGATTTGTGTGATTGTAAGTCATACACATATAATTGATTCGGTTTTGTATGAGGGTCTGACAACGTATGCTATGCACTTTCTACTTTAATGGGTCAGGGGGGGCCTACATTTGTGTAGGGTCCCAGGCCTCAAGAAGTTTTAAGACGTATCTGCATTTGATAATTAAAATTATTCGGATCTTGATCTTATTGAGGCCGAATCGAGAACGAGACAGGAACCTAGACTTGGGACAAGTTGGTCCCTGCCTTAAAACGTCCCTGAACATCAACCATCTCCAGGTAACATTTTTTTTGCATAACTGCGCCTTCCCATATTCATTATGGTGTTCAATAAGTGTTACCGCAAAGTTTCATCGACGCTTTGGTGATCAGCCATTGCTTTCCTGCAACTTGACCTCCTTGTTCTTTTAGTAGTTATGCGACTTCTAGTCAGTCAAATTTCTGATCATTATAACCCATACAACATCTTGAAGAGCCATCTGAGTAGGGGAAATTTAATTTCGACCTCTCAGTACTCGCTTATCTACCTAGTAAACACTGATTATATAGTTTTGGAACTTAATAACACAGCATAATCAATTTCTACGTCATTTCGGATTCAACAACTTTACACATGTGTTGACACTTATGCCTTAATTCTCACTTGGGGTCCTAAATACCGCAGACTGTAGACTCCCAAAATATCCCTATTAATTCAGTTATCGGCTAACTAACCTATCTTAGGGTAAATAGAGTAGCATTCTCCCTAATTTACAGTGTCGCTGATGTTTCCCCAGATATGCGGATTAAATTTAAGATGACAGGAATGATTTATCCCCGGCTTTTGAAGCAGCTGATTCCGAGCTGAGATCCGCTCAGTTTCAGTGATCGATTATCATCAGCTCTGAATGTCGTGACAACTCCCGGCACCAGGGGTTTGCATTATCAAATGATAACAAGTCATAATAGAACGTGATTAAAGATTCTTAAAACTATTCCAGAATACACATCGGAGTAAACAGAACTAATGGTAGATAAATTATAAATCGTAGTACTCAGAACATAATCAGCAGTGATTCAAATAAATTCGAATTTTTTTCAAGATCTAGACTCCTTGTTAAAAAATTGTGATCAATTTATTCAGTGAACTGTTCTGTTAGAATATTTTTTTTTATATCTTACAGAAAAAATACTTCATCAAAGTGTTTAACCTTTACAAAACTATTAGATTGCTAAGAATAGATTTTAGTATGTAACTGTTTATTTTAGTTTGATTAGATGTAAATAAATAAAAATCATAAGAAAAAAAGTGTGTGTTTTTTTTTAATCAATGCGTAGTTATATCCCGCATTTGTTTTCATTTTTTCATATATACTTTATTATTCCATCAGATTATACTTACCGAACAACATAAAAAAAAACGTGAGAAAACACGCTGAGAGAGATATATATTATTACAGGACACACAATAAACTGAAATAGTTAATAAGACTATAAGAATACATTCCGCGCATGTTTTATCTTTGGAGCCAATTGATTTGAGTTATTTTTTCTATGCGTTCCAGGTTTTTATAATTGCGAAAGACATATCATATATATATCGGTCTAATTATCAGAATGCGTAACTCCTTCTGGGGTGCTAATTTGATGTAGGTCAAGTTGTTGTTTATGTTCGCCAAGATGGGCGACAACATTACAATAAGGTTACCTTGATATTTTTATTGTGTGGTAATGTGGTTGCCATGGGAATAAAACGTATATTAGAGTTAATTTTTATTGCTTTTTTTTCCGCGGTAATCCTATTAATTTCAGACATTTTTAATTAGATTTCTTAAAAATTTAACCATTTTCATTACATTTGTTCTTTGTTCTATTTCAGTATTATGTTGTATTTTGTGCTATTTTCGAATATGGATACTTCTAATATCACGGATCAGGATATTTTTTGTGAGTGCTGGGCTTTTAATTATTGCTAAAAATCGCCAATTTTCCCTTTATTTTACTTTTTAATCATGCTTTTTGGAACGTTCCTTGTTCGATGAAATTCATTGTAGAAACTCGTAGTTTTTGGAATATTGCAGGTTATTAGCACTTGTTAATTGATATTCATTATTAATTTTATTCATTATTTTTTTTGAAGAGTGAGTGTTGCGTTTTTAATTATTGATATAAATCGCACATTTCCACTTTATTTTACTTTTTAATAATGCTTTTTTGAATATTCCTTGTTTCATTAAATTCATTGAAGGAACTCGCAGTTTTTGGAATATTGCAAGTTTTTTCAGCACTTATATTAATTTATATTCATTATTAATTTAAAAACATAATATGTAATTATTTTATTTATAATATAATGTGATATAATGATAATTAGTATATACATTAATTCTTTTTTTATATTATTTATTTATAATAATTATTTCTTATTTTACATTTTTACAAATTTTATTTATAATTATTATTGCGTTATTTATAATTATTATTATTATATTACATGAGCATTATTATATATAATAACTATATTATATGAATATTATTATTATATATAATTATTATTATATTACAGTGATATTCATTACTTATTCATCCCTTCAAACGAGGGTGATTGATAAGTAAAGTCTCCAGTAGTATAAAATAAGTTTCCGACAAGGTAAAATAATAACAAAGGTATCAGAATGAAGGAAATTTATTGCTCTTACATATTGCAAACTCATTTCTTAACATAAACCCCACTAACAGCTACACATTTGTTCAATCGTTCTATCCATTTCTTCATTCCGTCCATTTAGAAAGATTCTGGTTGGCTGCGTATCCATTTGAGCACGGCTGTGAATGAACTTCGGCATCTTTTAAAAAACGTTGGTCATTGAACGTCTCCTTCAATTTTGGGAACAGCCGAAAAATCCAACGGTGCCAAATCTGGAACCGCTGTGAATTTCAGTCTTCCCTTGAAGTCTTGTGTTTGTGCACTGCAATGCGGTCTTACATTGGCGTGATGTAAAAGAAAGACGTTTCTCTGCTTTCTGATTCTGCGGAGGCGTTGCTTGAGTGAACGTAATGTTTTACAGTGCCAGTCGAAATTCACCGTCAGGTAGTTAATCCTTCAGTTAGAAATTCCATGTAGAGCACACCACTTGCATCCCAAAAGAGGGTGAGCATGACTTATGTTGCTGACATTAAAGTTTTGAATTTCTTGACCCTCGGAGAACCAGGATGACGATATCCTATGGATTTCCTCTTGTTTTCTGGGTCATAATGAAGAATCCAAGATCCCAAAGTTCAGACAGCCGTGCGCAAATTAATACGCATCCAACCAGAATCTTTCTTCATGGACGGAATGAAGAAATGGATAGAACGATTGAACAAATGTGTAGTTGTTAGGGAGATCTATGTTGAGAAATGAGTTTACAATATGTGAGAGTAATAATTTTCCTTCCTTATGATACATCTGTTGTTATTTTACCTTTTCAGAAACTTATTTTATTCTATTGGAGACCTTACTTCGCATTCACTCCTCGTGTATAAGGCTTTCCGAACACAAATTCAAACATAAAACAGCTAACATCTACTTTATCTAATATTATAAACAAATTATGCATATTTTTCAGTACAATGTCTGGCACTTTATAACACATACATAAAATAAATATCTTTTATAATATTTAACAGCATTTCACCCAAGTAAAGGTATAGAAGACGAGCGGTCGAAGTTGCAAACTCATGTGATCGACGTTATTTCTGTTGTGTTCTGGTGCCTCTAAAGACCCAAAGTACTCGTTGATGAAAGTCGAATCTGTCAAGTTTGAATATCCTCAAGCTCTATGTGGTGTGGAAATTTCGAAAGCGGGATGCCATAGATCATGTTTTGTCATTGCCGTTACACCACGATTCCAAATTACGTGGTTCTTTGCCAACAGTCTTCGTGTAGCTTTTGAAGGAAATGTGTTAAACAATCGTTCAATTTATGTTCAAAAATAGAGTTGCAAAGCGGAAATAATACACATTTATCGTAGCTCAAAGCTTTGGAATAACATCAAAAACTTGAATATAAATTTGGCCTGACACTTCTTACATAACACCTCAAAAACTATTTCCTAAAACTGAAAAAAATAAATGTTGACAATGTTTTGACGTGAAAGTTTTTCTTACTGAAACCGTCTAGCTTAAAAGTACTTCCTTATAAAACTTTTTTCTTGAGACGTGCATTATCAGTAATAATTTGTAAAAGCATTTTGTTATGTAATTCTTGTTACTGGTATAAGAATACTGTAGTATAAATATTAAAAAGTTTAATTTATTAACAATTCTGTAAGAAAACTTATTTGTAAAAATGGCCTGATTTTCTGATTTTTTTTCATTTTTAAGTATTGCAAAATGTGTTTGAATCCAAGTGTGTGTTAAATTAATTTTACTGGTGTCTTAAAATCTTATAACCATACTCACCATATACTTTTAAGTCAATATTTTAACTTCTTTATTTTTTGTAAATTGAACCTTGTGATGGATGTCGCCTGACATCCATCAGTGATTGGATGTTAGAAGGAAGAGAAGCCATAATCAAAACAAATCAATTTTAGTATTCTATTAATCAATTCAAATGACCCAGGTTAGGAAATGCACTTATATTAAAGTATTGGAGCAAAAGCGAGGTAGACGAGGTATTTATTATTTAATTATGAGTAGAATCACTTATATACTTTTGGAACGTTTGGTAATCTACATTCTAAATAATCTTAATTCCTTTCTCAGATAATCGATTTCTGGTCGATTTGATTCTAATTCAATTATCTTATTAACAGAACCATCAATTATCAATCTTGTATATTAATTAATTAATCGACGAGTCACTCTCGTCTAGCTTTCTACTACTTTACGTTAATCACACTAACTTCTATCATCTAACTTAACCTCTCTGTCTCTTTCTCGAACCTAAAAGTTAATGCTTAACTATATGAAATGATTTACAAAAACCGCATCATTTCCTTTTTGAGAAAGTTTTCAATAGAACAATATTTAAAGAGATGTTTTCCCCGAGAGGATTAGTAGGAGGCTAACGAATAGACCCGTTACAACCTCTTCCCTTATTTATTACACGTTATCAATTCCAATTTTTTCAATTCCTACTATTAGCTCATTCTCTCTATATATTTATCTTGTTTAAATTTTCAATTGTTAAAAAAATGCATTTTAAAGCACTCAGTTGAGCTGAAATTTTATATACACGATTATTTTGGATGACAATACAGTAATTTAATAAAAATTAATTGATTGAAACCAATTATTCAAAGAATTACAAACACAGCCACGTTGGCATCAAATTTGGCGACTTAACGACCATTTTGGCGACTTGTGTCAAAACTTGAAAAGGTTTTTTCTCACATATAAAGGCGCTCATTTAAGCTCAAATTTTCTATACACCATTGCTTTAGGTAACAACATGATAATTTAATTATAATTAATTAAACTTAATTAATTGAAATTAATATTTAAAGAATTACAAATACAGCCACTTTGGCTTCATTTTTAGCGACTTGGGTCAAAACTTTAGAAGGGTTTTTTTTTCTTTTTCTCAAGTTTCAAAGCATTCAGTTGAACTGAAATATTAAATACACAATTGCTTGGAATGACAATACGATAGTTCAATGATAATTAATAAAAATTAATTGCCACTTAATGTCATGATTCTGTCATATATATGTACATATTTACATCAATTGTAACTATTTAATAAAAAGTAACTAAAATATTTTTTCTTGTTGATCTAATTAGAATTTTTTTATATACTTGCTTATTCTTTTTTAATATACAAATATAATGCAGTTATATGTATTTTATTAGATATTTTCCCTTAAAAAATTTATTGATTTTTTATTTATATAATGCATTAAAATGGTTTCACCGCAAGATCAAAAGCAAGTTGTAGCATGGTTTATCGAATATAAATTTGCAAATCAAGAATACCGTCAATTTTGAGCTACCTTCAATCGAAGTCCATTTTCAAGATTTACAATTTATAAGAGGCATGAAAGATTTATCGTGACATGTAGCGTATGGTCAAAATCTAAATCGGGCGGCACTAGCAGAAGCTGCAAACACGTTACACGAATTAAAGAATGCTTTTGTGATCCTCGTAAATCAATTCAACACGCGGCCCAGCAACTACAAACACTGAAATCAACTGTGAATCCTGTAGTGCATAAGTTGACGGCTACATGCGTATGAACTTCAATTGTTGCATGAATTAAAACCAGATGATAAGCCTCGACGTCGAACATTCCTAGAGAAAAAATGTTACAAATAATGGTGAATGATAAAACTTTTCTATAACGTGTAATTTTTTTTTTCAGATAAGGGAACGTTTCACGTATCAAGTAGTGTTAACCAACACAACACTCTTATACTCGTAAGGGAATTATAAAATCCTCATGCCGTGCTGGAGGAAACAAGAGACAGACCTAAATTAAATCGAATTACTTTTAGGCCTGATTGCACAATCGAATTATTGGGCCTTTTTTCTTTTCAGAAGAATCTACCCACTTTGACAATTACCTTGACATGTTTGAAATTTTCGCATTTCTTTAAGTAGAGAATATGCACAACCCAATATTATTTTCCAGCAGCATAGGACACTGCCCCACTGGAGTAAGGAAAGAGAAAGGTGGAGGTCCAACTCCATGGCCATCTATATCCCCAGAAATAAAAAATTTCAAATTCTTAGTGTGGCGATACAGGAAAACAAAGTTTACCAACCTCCAGTCCATGATATTGATGAACTGAACTGTCGAATTGTAAGTGGCCATTCGGATTGTTGTTTTTGCAAAGCTTCATAGAAGGAGGCTAGAAATCTCGTATAGAATCGATGTGTTGCGCAAGTCTAATGGTGCGCACATTGAAGTTGTGCATGAAAACCTTCTAATAAACTTAGTTTTTACTTCATGAAGTATATAAGACCGTAAATATATTTGTAATTAATATTTGAAAGTATAGCCGTACTTTACGGACACTCGGTACATCAATGTAACATATGCTTTTGAGTTGTAATTACGAACTCAGTAATAAATTTGTTTTACATCTCGATTTAAATATTTCAGAAAATTAAGAGTCTTTCCAGATGTACGAAAGAAATGTAGCAAGAATGCCACAAGTTAGAACGGACACTTCGATTGAATTAAAAACATTATTGTGTGTGTGATTTCGAATTCTCGACTAGAACAATTTGGACTTGTAAGATATAGAATAGGCAAAAAACATATTAAAAATTTTTAATTATCAGCTGAATATCCTAAATAATATTATCAATCAAATTCATTTATCATCGTCAGATTAAAAGGGTATAAGGTTGGCATAGAGTAGTGTGTGTGTGTCTATGTGTGGCTGGTTTGCTTCAAGAATTTCAATTGGGGACAGATGCTACAGAAGCTAAAAAAAATTACTGCTTTTGAGGAAAAGATAATTATATCAAAACAAGCCCAAAAAAAATTTTTAAATGTTCTATTGAGATTAAACCTCTAACAGATAGCATCATAACAAATCGACCATAAAATCTAAATATTGGTGAATTGAATAGATTGATTCAAATCACTACCAATTTATTGTTTCAACGGCTTTCAGGAGAGCTCAAAGTAAATGAAGAAGCAATACTAAAGCTTTTACACGAATTAGGAAAGAGCTGAAACTAGATGAATGGATAGTGCAAGACTTCTAATAGAAGGCTAGAAAAGAATTATATAATCAGTGTGAAAAATCCTATTTTTTTTTCCCAAATACATCTTAATCATCTCTTCATATCTTCTTATCTTTGGACAATAATATGCATGATAAATAGTTTAATAATGAAGAATTATTGAAGAAAGAGGCATCAACAACTTTTTTTTAAAAAAAGGCTTGTAAAAATGTGTTTTTTTAAAAGAAATATTTAAAAATTATAAATTTTTTTAAAGAGGGAATTTATAGACTAACCTTTTGCATCAAAAGGGCTGCTACATGTGAGAACAGATTTTGAAGAATATAAAATCATTTAAAGTAAAAATACAAAAGTGGGTTTTTCATCAGTTTCAAACTGATTCAACTTTCTTGGCTACCGGGTATGATATTTGAAAAAGCATGCATAAATGTAATTTATCTGCAGAATATTTTCATGTAATTAAGAAGATCTAAATCAGAATATATCCATTTGGAATTGATAAAAATAGAAAAACCAGTTGAATTTTAGTGGGTAATATTAACTTAACTGGCATCCTTTTCTGTTTTAAACATTATTAAAAATAATTTTAAACATATTTCACCCAGAAAAATATATTATTCAGTTAAATAAAATAAAACATAAAATTTCCAAATTTTCTTAAGAAATATTAGTAGAACCACTTATGTCACGAGAAGTTATGTAAGCGGGAAGTTCTAAGTTTATATATATAAGCAGTAGCAAACGGAGAATATTAGGGCCCCCTGCTAAGTCAGGATTAGGGCCATAAGCCGTGCTTGGCGTCAATCAGGCATGGCTCTCATTGAGCGACATTGTCTTTAAAATATTCTATTTAAGCTAACTTTATTCAATATTTAGAATAAAAGGTTCTTAAGATATTACCATTGAAATAAAAGGAGATAGTTAAGTATACATCCCAACCGAAGTATTGATTATATTTAATATTACTTTTAGTAACCCTTCAATAAAAAATTACAGGTGGAATCATTGCAGATAATTATAAAAGAAATTATAATTTTAGCTTTCAACGCATAGTTTTAGAAATTGATTCAATGCAGTAATTATAAATTAATATTAATTTAGTAGTGTATTGATAAAAATACTTCACTCTAATTTTTGAATTGCGAATAGCTAGTTCAAATTCTAAAACACTTCCTTGGAGTTTTTCTAAAACAGTATTCGAATAACGAATATCCCCAGTATACTTTTCAAAATATCTTAAAATTGGTATTCACCCCCAATAAAGAACGTTTGATGAACGAAATATTTTCCAATAAAAGCTCATCAAGAGCTACATATTTTAAGTTACCACATTCAGAAAGATATATCGGTGGAACTTTTTGTAGGATACAAAAAAGCAGAAAATAAAATTACCAAAAGCTTCGATTTCGAATTATTTTCGGTCAACAGTCTTTTCGCATGTTTTCCCCTCTGCTCGAAGTTTGGAAAGATTTTCATGCTTGCGGGATTTCCTTTGTCCAAATATTTCCCCAAATATATATGCAGATGATTTCAGACTCATATTCAAAAATCAATGCCTTTTCGATTGTACTTTCTGCAAAATTTAAAACCTCGTGCATAGAATCACATCGTTTCACATAATTTTCTTTAACTCTACATTTAATTTCCATACGGCATTTCGTTTGTATTTTACATATACAGTTGAACTTACATTTAGCGAACCTCTATTTTGCGAATCTCTCTATTTTACGAACTTTTTCCTGGAACGAAGTACACTGCTGGCCACCGTAAATGCAACACCCTGAAGGAAGCACGCAAATAACATGAAATTTACAACACGCATTAGTGGAGGTGAGATATGCAAATTATTAGAATTTCAGCGCAGACACACATCACGCACGCTTGTTGCGCCACCTCAAAGTGCTATTTAAGGCTTGGAGATTTCGACGATTTCAAGCACGGCAATTGTGTTTTTCTTGTGGTTTTTTCAAAAAAATAATCAGTAAAATCTCGTAGAAAACAGCGATCAGTTTTGATTAAGTATCCGAGTTCGACAGAGGAAGGATAGTGGCCTACCGAGATTGTGGATTATCTTTCAGGAAAATCGGTAGTCGTGTTGGACGAAACCAAACAACTGTAATGCGGATATGTGATCTTTGGATGCAGGAGGGTATGACGGACCGACGTCGATCCATCCCTCAGTGCACCACTTCACGTGAGGACAGGCAAATTGTACGCATGGCAGTAACGGATCGGTCAGTCACATCACGAACCATAGAACAGCGCATTGAGTCTGTAACGCATCATTCAGTGTCTGCACGTACCATTCGACGCCGTTTACAACAGAGTGATCGATCCGCAAGACGTCCATTGCTTGGTCTACCCTTGACGCAGAACCATAGACGTCTCCACCGCCAATGGTGAGATGAAAGAAGGATGTGGGTGCAGAATATAATGAAGTTGTCTTTACTGACGAGTCACGCATCTGTTTGCAACACCACGATGGTCGGATTCGAGTCTGGAGACACCGTGGAGAGAGGATGCTGAACAGCTGCGTTATGCACCGCCACACTGGGTATTATGGTATGGGGTGGTATTGGATATCACTCTCGCACTCCTCTAGTACGCATTGCCGGTACTTTAAACAGCCAGCGCTACATCTCCGAGGTGTTGGAACCAGTTCTCCTTCCTTACCTTCAGGGCTTGGCCACAGCCCTATTTCAACAGGATAATGCGCGACCACACGTGGCACGCATTGTCCAAATGTTCTTCGTCAATCACCAGATTGAATTTCTTCCCTGGCCGGCTCGGTCTCCGGATCTTTCGCCGATAGAAAACATGTGGTCCATGGTTGCTCAACGATTGACCCAGATTACACCCCCAGCTGTCGCACCAGATCAACTTTGGCAACGTGTGAAAGCTGCTTGGTCTGCTGTACCCCAAGAACACATCCAAAGTCTCTTTGAATCAATGCCGAGGCGTGTGTGGTAGCGGTGATCTCCAACAATGGCGGCTACTCTGGCTACTGATTCTGGCAGGAACCACACTTCACAGAAGTCTATAATATTTTAATCATTTGATACTTGGTCAACATATTATCTGCAAAATAAATTTTGTTGTGTGCTACCTCTTCTCTTTCTTGGTGTTGCATTTACGGTGGCCAGCAGTGTATATAAAGTATATTAAAAATGAATCTCTGTTTAACGAATTTTCCACGTAACGAATTTTTTTCCGGGATTTAGCGACTACGTTAAATAGAGATCCGAATGTACTTATACAGTTTTCTATCGTTTATTAACTAAAAAATACCCTTTTCGTCACCAATAAAAGAAATTTTAAAATGAAGAAAATTAAGTTTTAACTAGCGAAAAGTGTAAATTCAGTGTTTTTCTAATTCTTTTAATGAAGAAAGTCAGGGCTCATGATCCCGAACTCTTGGCCGGCGTTTTCGAAACGTGCATTCGAATTATAAAACTACTGAAGACTCACCGTGTAGATGGACTGATGCCCATTAACTCTTTCATGCGCTGAGATTTTGACAAAAAGTAATACACCAGAGGGAAATGATTACAAATATGTTAGATAAACCTCACAAAACTATAATTTTGGAACAAAAAGCTAAAACATATTAATAATATTAAACAATTTTTCAAATAAAGGGTGTCCAAAGATTTAAAAAATAGGTGGTACATATTTTGTACCACCACACTTTAGGCAGCATGATAGTTCAGAAAACATGATTTTTTCTTCCCTTGGCACAATGGAACTTTTCTGACACTACACATCCATTCTTTTATAGTTGGAAAATAAATAAATATTGTTACGTAGATCGGGTTCGAGGATTTTATGCAAAATCAGTCGTAAATAACAAGGCAATTCTTTAAGAGCGATTAGTATTTATTGTCGAAAATCAATCCTTGAAATACAGGATTCAGCAGCAAAATTCACAGAATAAATAACAGAAGGATTTCACACCTTCAACAGCACTCAGACACAATAAACAGTGTCTAAAATACACGCACGTAAATGACTATTCACAAGCACAGCCGAGCTGATCAAGTTCAAGGCAATCGCTAATCAAAACAGTGCTCACTACTCGCTGGTTGAAATCAGACTGACCGTTGCGACGATTCTCTCTCTATTTATAGCAGAGGCTGAAATTTCTGGAAAGATGCGCTCGCGCCACAGATCGTGAAATTAGTGGATTTTCTACTAATTTCTAGAAGAATCCAGAGGGTCCCGAACTCGCCAACATGGTCGCCAATGTCGCCAAATTGATCGCTAACTTTGTCGCCAAAAATGATGCCAGCTTGGCTCTATCGCCAATATTTCGCCAAGTTCCCATTGAATTGCCATTATAACGTAAGAGACGGCTTGTGAATATTACAATCTTAACATAAAATAAATATAGAGTAATATAAAGGCATTGCACATCCAAACCCAAATTATTTACATTATTTTATACAAAATTCGTAACATTATATTTCTCTTCATCTTATAGTGTTATTCATTCTGCATATTAAAACATTTTTAGTTTTTCTTAATCTAATGTTGAAAGCTTGGTTTTAGTTTAGTCTTAATTGACTTAATGTTAGTTTTAATTTTAAATATTCTATTCTATACATTATTTTATTTTACCTAGTTTTTATTTAGTCAACATATATAATAAGTGTATTAGTAGTATTTATTTTTTCCTGAACGCGAGCTATGACTCATTCAGACCATTTTTCTATTTTTTGTGTTTTACTGTTATTTATATATATAATAAATATTATTATTTAAAAAATGTAACTTATAAAAAATCTATCACGATAAACATGTCCATTATTCTGAAAAAATAAGCGGAATGCGTTTTGTATTTGTAAAGAAGAGGGCCTTCAATGGCGTGGTGGTACATTTTTTGAACTCTCATATTTTCATACTAGCAATGCACGTGTAAGGTACTAATTATTGTAATATTGACTTATTTAGTTACATAATATATGCACTTACCTGACTTTTATCAAATCACACAAGAGAATCACACACACACTTTCATTTACACTTTAAAATACACAACACAGTCACTTCCAAAAAACACCCTTCAACAGACTCACAGCTGATCAAAGAATGAACTACTGCGTAAACCTATTGCATACAATGAACTTCTGACAACTGTTGGAAACTTGAGTGACTGCTAGGAATTGACCTCTGGGGTGGTTCAAAAAAATGTACCATCTAACATCAATATCTGAAGTATTCAAACAAGTGGTACGTGTTATGTACCACCACGCAATAAACAGTGGTCCATCAAACATGAAAGAGGTAAATCTGTCGAGACTAATTCTTCCCACTGGGGGAATAGGGAAGTTTGGAGATAGGGCTTCGGGGTAAGATGTTACTTGACCGAAGTTTAAAATTACGAAATCTATCGCCAAGCCTTTGAGCAACTTTAAATTCTCATTAATGAATGAGGTTTTATTAACTTCGCTCTATAAAGCAACACCAAGGCGTAAGGTGTCGGACCACGTAATTTTTAACCATGGCCAAGTGTCAAGACCACTTAAACTGACACCCTCTCTCCAAACTACTACACGATGCCAACGAGAGGAATTTAAGCCGCGACAGATTTAATATGCATCAATTAATCTGCACGGCAATTCTTTCAGTGGCAAAGGGTTTCGAACGTATGCCACATCATTCACGAGTACATGACCAACTGCCACTAAGCTACAGCAGCCATTTTAAATGTGCCCAACGCTTATTTAAAATAATGTTCTTTATAGAAGAGAGTTGAGGACTCTGAAATACAAAAAAAAGGTGAAGTTTTAAAAATTCTACAGTTTATTATTTCAAGTTTGTGTATAAGGTAATATTTACATTTGAATTGCGTTTTATGAAGTTTCTGCTTCATAATAAAAAATTATTTTAAAACTAATATTTTCCACACTAAAAATTATTTTAAAAACACGTATTTTTCTGAACTACAAAATAATGTGCAAACATTTAAATGAATAGAACTCTTCTTATCGGTTGTTCAGTAATGGAAATATCTAAGAACGAGAATAGTTAGATAGAGCATTCAAAGGTAACCTATTCAAACATCAATATTTATTGAAGAAAACATACATTTTTTTTTCCTTTTGTATCATATTGACTTACCTTTGAAACATCTCTTTCATGGTGGAAGCGTTTCGGAAACTCTGCACATTGAAAAATAGCTTAAGTGAAAAGAAATGCTTTCAAATGCAAATATTTCTTCAACCCAGAAAAAAATAAGGGAGAAATAATATCTGAATAAAATTTACTTTTATGCAGGAGTATGCCGAAAGAAAGATAGTTCTCTTCTATCTTTCATTTTTTTCTAAAGAGGAGATTTATTTTTTAATAACGTAGTTCATTTCGAAAAAAATAAAGCAAATTTACAGAAAATACCATTACAAGTAAAGTAAGAAAAAAAATCTACTTTTTAAAATTGAGAAATTAATATAAAACTATAAAAATATTAAATGTGAAAGTAGAAGTTAATCGAAAAATATTAGCTAGAACGAAAACATATGTATAAAATTTATTTTAAAAATAATATTCCAAATTCAACACTTAATCTCGAATTGTAAAAAAAATATATATATACTTATAGTTGGCATAGAAAAATAAGTTTTCTATCTAAAACTGAATAGAACTGATTAGAAATTTATCAAAATATAAATATGAGCATTTTCAAAAAGTTTTATTTCTGAAAAGGATATATATACGAAAGGGACTTCGTTATTATTTATTCATTTCTATAAGGTTTAAAACGAAATGTCTTATATTAAACAAATTTTCAAATAGAACGGCTATTAAAAAAAAAGAGTGAGTGTTCATTAAGGTCCCACAATAAAGCAAAGTGAAGCCTATAGGCAAAAGATCTTGTAATTTTGAACCATGGTCATGGGATAAGGTTGACAGCTGATTACCCATCCTCCAAACTTCCAAACAATACAAACGGGAGGACCTAGAGCATTGACAGATTTAAAGTGCAGCAGTCCCTCCACACATCTCGTCTCCAGTGACATTAGGATTCGAACATATCACTCGACAAAGCCATTCGTGATTTCATGATCATGTACAAAAATTAAAAGGAAATATTAAGAATTCAACAAAATGGGCAATTTTGTTGAATTCGATGGCAATTGGCAGTTATCAGTGCAGTTTTTCCAACATCTAAGAAGGTGACAACAATGCCCGAAGATGCAATTACCAATGCAATCTCTTTTTCTAATCATATTTTCACAAGGCTACGCCTGCAATTTTAGTACCTAAAGGGAATGTCCGGAGGCTGGACTGAAACGCAAAGCCATTCGACCTCATTCCAGTAATACCCACAAAAGTTACTGAAGCTTTTGAAATCCGAATCCAGATTCTCGTTTTTCACCCGGAGAAGCAATCGTGCCCATTCTCGACGCTCCTACTCCTGTAAGGTCAGTCTCTGGAGGGGGACATTATGGTCGTCCGGTATTATCCGGCAATGTTCCGGCCGACTTGAAATTCTCGTTCCCCACCTAGAAAAACACCAGGAAAGAATTTCTCACACCTCAAGAATATTAAAGCAAGTTTCTGCCACGGTTAGCGTAAAATACGTTCGCCTGGCATTATTTTACGTAGTAATGGGAATATCTCGAATTGGTTTGAGAATATTCGGTTTGGCCGTCCCGAAATACGTCCAAGGCCCACTTTTTGCGTCTCTACGTCGGCAGGTTAGGTTGGTGGTGCTGTCTGCTAATATTTCGGTCCTCCAGCATTCTCTGGCAAAGTTACAGGAATTTCTAAAATTCGATTTAAGACTCTCGTTCACCACCTCAAATAACACCAGAAACCCTCTTTTCAAGCACTAAAACTTTAAGGGTAAGCTCCTACCTCGGTTTGCGTAATAGACGGTCGTCCAGAATTATCCGGAAAAGTTACAATAATTTCTCAGATTGAATATCAGATTCGGATTATCCGTTTTGAATTACGCCAGGTATCAAGTTTTCGCGCTCCAAAGCTTTTAAGGCAAGCCCCTGCCGCAGCGTGTCTAAAATACGGTCAATCAGCATTATCCGGCAACGTTATCGGAACTCCTTAAATTCGATTTCAGATTCTCATTCCACATCCCGAAACGCACACGGAACTGCCTTTTAATGCTTCAGCGAGTGCAATTTTAGTTGCCAGACGGAATGAAAAACCGGACAATGGACTCGAATGATTTGCCTTTTCTCCTAATACAGACAATATCCGGCAAGGTTTGGGGAGTTTCTGAAATCTGATTTCAGTTTATCATTTCCTGCCCCTAGGTAAAACTGGAGATTGCTTTTGGTGCCCCTGAGCCGGCAAGTTCAGTCTTTGGAAGGGGGCATTAGGGTCGTCCGGCATTATCTGGCAAAGTTACAGGAATTTCTAAAATTCGATTTCAGACTCTCGTTCACCATCCCGAGTTACAACCGAAACGCACTTTTCTCGCACCAAGACATTAAGGGTAAGCTCCTGCCACGGTTTGCGTAATAAATGGTCGTCCTGAATTTTCCGCAAAGTTACATTTATTTTTCAGATTGGATATCAGATTCGGATTATCCATTTTGAAGTACGCCAGGGTCTAAGATTTCACGATTCAAGGCTTTTAATGTAAGTCCCTGTTATGGTGTGTCTAAAATACGGTAGGCGGCTTTATCCGGCAAAGTTACGGTTATTTTTGGAAACTGACTCGAAAATCGGATTCCACACCCCGAAATACACCAGGCACTTAATTTTCGTGCATTTTGGTTTGCAATATCTGCTTCCACAGACGCATGAGCATTGCCACATTTTGCGATTCCCTTATGGGAATATTCGCAAAATCTAGCAATGTGTTTTCCGAATTCTTCACATTTCTGGCAATAAAAAAATATGGCCTCATTAATTGAGATAAAAACTATCCTATGTTTTAATTTGGACGAAATGACACACAATATGCAAAATTATATTATGTTCGGTTGAGTAGTTTTGGAGTCCATCGTGGACAAACACTGTGACATGTAATTTTTATATATAAAGATGTAAATTATTTTTAGTTAGGCGCACAGACGAAAAAATAATATTTTAGAAAAAAAATGTGTTTTACAAAATCTTAGATAACACAAATACAAACTCGCAAACCGTAGTTATTTTGAGGTAGAATGTTTCATAAAATTTAACGAGGTAGTCTTCTAGATTAAATATTTTTTTCCTAGTAATTTTTTATTCCTTCTTTGTTGAAAAAAATACGCTCTTGGTTAGAGTCTGCATTTTCTAAAATATGTATCCCTTCTTCAATTAATTTCTGAGGCCTTCTGTCAAATTCCCAACCGTCATTCGATCTTTTGATTAAACTAGGTCTAAAAAGCCCAGTTGTTCAATGCCATGCTCTCCTCGAGCATTTCTATGAGGTCATCCTTTGCCAGCTCATGGTTATGAGAACTCAGTTTTTCTTGAGCATCATCACTATCCACTTCTAAATTTATTTCATTGGCAAGATCGACAACTTCTTCAATCAAATTACCAATTTCATCAGATTCTGACACTGATTCCACCTGCGTTTCTGTGATGGAAAAGAAAAAAAAAAGACGAATCGACCAGATCTGAAAATCACGTAACTCAGGGTTTGTGCGTTAGTCGGGGTAGCGTAAGTTGAGGTATTACTACGTACAAATTATTAAAATTCAAATATAAGTGAATGATTAACGGTAGCTTCATATCATCTGATAGTGAACATTCTGGAAGTGCATGTGATAAGTTAAACTCGATTTCAAAGTCAAAACTTCTGTTCGGTATAGCTCCTTTTCGCGATTGTGACAATGTTTTTCCGTGCGTGTATTAAAATATAAAATGAGCCGTTTCGTGTAGTTTAACCATGCTAGACAAAGAAATGAAAAACTGAGCCGATGAGTGAGGCGACGATTATAGAAGACAGTAAGGAAGGGCAAGCGACTCGACTTCAGGCAAACAGAGATTGGAAAAGAGCAACTGTCATATTTTGAGTCTATATATATATTCAAAATATTCCGAAACATGATCTGAATATGAATAAGTCCAGAACCACACATTAACTAGGCATTCAGTCAATTGAATTTAAGTGTATATCACCTGTAACTTCACTTATCTTTGACTATTTCAGTATATATTGAGGAAAGCTAACAGTAATAGTATTACCATTCTCGAATGACGTGAAATCGTTTTCATTAAACAAGAGCCAGTGATGAATACCAATAAGCCAGGTGGTTATAACTAAACTTCCCCTATAAACGGCATCCTACAGAACATACGGGTGATCGAAATGCAACAAATTTTGCATATAGGTTATACTCGAGATGCGCTCACGGAATTTTTAAAAAAACTTCTAGTTCCAAAATGTCTACTTGAGGGCGCCTTTTAGGAAAAGCGTGGAATTTGACATAATAAATTACCAAAATGGAACACAGAAACAATATTAACATTTATTGACTAGTTTTTGATCACTTTGTCATCGAACCACATTAAGTAAAGGTAAGGGAGAAACAAAAACAATTCAGTTGTAGAAATATGAATAGATTAGGAAGAAATTCTACAAGAGGAGCAGTTGTTAATCGTGTCCAGGACGATGTAAGAAAAAGTGCTCCAAGTGACTATCATCATTCACTTGCGAAGTTTCAAGTAGATGGACAGAGTGTTCAACAGCCAATCGTAACTGATAGGTCGTGAGGCTTCACACTTGAAGCGTTATGGAGTTCTAAAGTAATTCAACGTCGCTACACCTCCCCGATACACTAGATTTTTTAAATAGCCCCACAACCAGAAATCACATGAAATTAGATCCGGTCATTGATTAGGGAAAAATGACTGATAACGCGTTCCTCTACAAAGTGTTGGAGCAATAGCACTTTCATGGACCCAAGGGTTCACGAACTGCAGCAGAAGCATTCCCCTTGTTTTCGTAAAACAGCTACACCAATAATGCATGTTCAATTAAAGAGACCGTAATTAGTATAGTTAGAAACATCGACTTAACATGACAGCGTCAGCAAACGTATTGTACCCTAGCCCGTTTCGCATAGAGCTTCCTCTTCTTCCCAAGCATGCAAACCTTGATGTATTTTTCTCCTACAACTAACAGCTTTTCTCAGTTTTGCATTTTATTACTCATTATTCTTGTTCTGGAATGTTAATATGGTTTCTTTATTCCGTTTTGGTCGTTTATTGTGTTAAATTTCATGTTTTTCCCGAACAGGTGCCTTATGGTTGACATTTTGGAACTTCTTTTTTATTTCAAAATTTCGTCTGCGCATTCCGTGTGAAGACCAAATACAAAATTTCGTTGCATTTCGTTCACCAGTTTGCGCTGTAGGGGATGCTGTTTATAGCGGAAGTTTAATTATATATATATATATAAAACCACCTAGTATACATAATGTGTACATACATATATGTATAGTTCTTCCTTTAATCCTATGGCACTCCCATTTGATAGTGAGCAATAATGTGTGTCACGTAAATCGAGCGATGATGAGTATACTTGACAATCACAGAGTAAAATGCGCTGTTAAAATATTGGTTCAAAAAGGTGGGTTTATTTTTAAACATTGCAATTTTATAACTAGTACTTATTTATTTCGTTTATATAAACATATATTACATACATAGTATTCGAAAAATGCAAGAAAAATTATTATATATATAAAAGTAAGAATTTTGTTTAAAAAATAAGTAAAAATCAACTTTCTGACTTTTGCCTTTCCCCCTTTTAGAATTATAAAAAAATTATCGTTGCGCATAAATAACAAACTTATGCACTGTTTCAGCCGAGGCATATGGGGACGCATGAGTTTATCCTAAATTTTTCATATTTTTATTCACTTGTTTTACTCCGATTTGGCCTCGAAATTTTCTAAACATCTTGATATTTGAGAATTTGTTTTCTTTTTCTCAAAGAGTACGATTTTAATAGCCAACGGTCACTACTTTTTACGCAAGATGGGTATACTCGTCATGATACAAAATCCTGCACATTTTCCATGACCTTTATCACAGACGTGACGTGTAACTCGTCAATCACAGTTAATAATTCCTTCTAGAGAGACTGAAATGACTTGAATACTAAAAATAAAGGAATCATATAGATTTTTGAAACTTAGAAAGGCAGATGCGACAGTATTATAAGCAATGCTTATTAAAGACAGCTTTTAAATTTATGTAAAAACGGATCCTAACTAGTTTTTAAGGCTGTGACGGGTGCTTACGCGTTTCACTAACCTTCTCTTAAATTCTATATTTTATTTATTTCAACCAATCTCCACCGGGAGCCAAAAGTGTGACTTATGCAAACGAGATATTTTCGGGTTTAGCGAGTTCGAAAAGGATATAAAAGAGAGGGTGATTTTGAGAGAGTAGTTTTTCTAGTGGAAATATATTCGTCGGAGAAGACTATTGAAAAGTATTCATTAAATCGGTTCGGGACGGAACTGAAAGATAGCTGAGATTGAAGCCGCTCATTAAAGCAATCCAGATATAGAAGAACCTGCCTTAAGAAAAGGTATCAGGTCAGTTGTTTTCATAAATTAAATATAAATGTGTAGCTTGATTGTACGCGTTGTTCTCCGTGGATTCAGTTAGGATTCCGTCGTTCATAATCGAATTCTTCTCGTACTCCACTGTATTTTGTTGATCTTAAGGTTTGAATAGTATTTGTGTAATCTCTCAATTAAGAAATGTCAATAAATAAGATTGATTTATTAAATAAGTTGTAATTAATTATGGATCCAACATATTCAGATTTAGATAATACGCGAAGGGGAGTTAATAATCATAGGGGTAGTGATAGACTGCGACAAGGCGACAACCAATCTTTCGGATTGTTTGATTATGTCTGTGTGTGATCAAAATAATATGTATCAATGTCTTAAAATACTAAAAATTATCATGATAATTAAGCAGATGTCTATTTTTAACGTTGCCAAAATTAAATTCCCAAACCTAATTTCTCATTTCATTTAAGACATATTCAATTAAGGTGTGATGCTAATTGCATTTTTTTGTAAAGAAAACAATTTGCTCTCTGTTTTAAGACGACAATTATCTCTTTAATTTTTATAATAAAAAATATGACAGCAAGAAAACAATTTTTACTACATATTTGTATACATATCAGCAATGAAATGAATGCTAGAAGAAATAACAGAATTTGTCAAAAGACGTTGGTTGTAAAACGAAAATCAATAAAATTCAATGAAAATAAGATCTTTATCACACTGTTTTAATTGTAAATACCTATAAAAAAAGAATTTTCAATGCAGAAATTCACTGATTGCAAAATCAATTACGTGTCCTCTTTTGTTAAATTTTTTGCTTCACTTCATAATACAATTAAAAAAAATATTCGTAATTTATTCTATATTTATCTTCGTAATGTAATTAAGAATATAAATTTAATGTGTATTTAACTGATTACCAGTAAAAGTGAATGCCTATATGTTGAAAAAGAGCCGTAATTTTTATGTCTATGGTGAGTTACTTTACGTAAAAAAATTTAAACACAAATGTTCTAAATTATTGCAAATATATTGAACGCAAAAAATTGATCTACTGTGAGGATCTTTCCCATTAAAAAATAAATAATGAACAAATGTGAATCATCGAAAGAATTTTTAAAAATGGGACATACTTAACATTTTATCCAATTTTCATTCATTTTTTTCCAAAACTTATGAATGTTAATGTACAAAAAGGACTAAATTATGATACTAAGGATTAGTTAAAGTATTATGAATTGTGGAAGATGGAAATTAGGAAGAATTAAAAACATGGAATTCGTGATATGGAAGTTTTGAACTGTGTAAATTTTCAGGGCAATCGTTCAGAAGCATTTAAATTACTTAAATGTTCATAAAATGTGATGAAATCGCATCCAAAGAAAGAAACTTTGTATCCAGAAAAAAAGATAAAAACGTCTTGGGGAGAGAGTTAGGGTTAATTATTAAGATTGCACTTTTATTGCCGAAGCCTCGATCGGATGAGAAGAAATATACCGAGGAAGATCTGCTGGGTGGCTAAATGGGTGTTTAGCAGCACTTAACAAAGCCAGCCTCTTAGCAATTATTTCTCTACCCGGTCTGCTAATTATCTTAAGAGAAATATTGAACAAAACATTTTCCTCTAGAAGTTTGCTACAAAATAGATATAAAAGATTTAGGTAAAATCATTGAATAAGTAAATAAGCGGACTACTTTCCGTGTAGTTTTTTCACTTAAATATTGTTTAGTATTGTAAAATAATTAGTTCTATTTAAATTTCTTTTCTTTACGCGTATATTTTGAGTTCACTTTTAATCAATTATTTAAAATATTCAGTGGTTATAGAGATTTCATAAGTTGAAAGTTCTCTTCCTTAATATTATCGTCTGCTTTAATTCAGTAATTCATGTAATTCTGATTTATTCGACTATTTAATTTATTTGCTGACATATAATCGTTTTTTGTTTAAGTTGTCATCTTCAGAAGTTATTCTACATATAATTTTTTTTCAGTCGGCGTAAAGAATTCTAATGCATAATCGACGCTGGTTGAACTCAATATGTAATTGATTTTTGTATACTTTTGAGGTAATATCATTCATTTGGAGATCTATTGATCATTTGAGTGATTATATATAAGAATAAAATGTATCCATGGAATAAACTTTGTCTACTATTATTCACACATACACTAGAGGAAATAATATTAGTTATTAATTAAATAATTAATAACTAATATATTAATTATAAACCTGATGCTAATTTACTACTATCAATAACTCATTCTTAAATTCATTTTTTCAATGAATATCTTTAAAATTTAAGCTTTACACGGCGTATTTCCTTCTATGATTATATTTTACTTGTATAAATTAAAAGACTAATTGAAAAATCCATATTTATCTGACGGAAATGAAGGACAAAGAAAGGTTTCCATACACTTATGTACTTAAGTCGTAAAAAGATTAATAAAATTAAAATTTTCATTTAAATGAGAAAAAAATAATTTTGATAAGCAATAGAAAAAAAGAGTCGCCGTATCAAACTTTTTACACCTTTTCAGTAAGAATTAATCGTATTATATACATCTGAAATATACATTTTTACAGAGTCGTAAATCTTAATAAAATAAATTAGTGAACATTAATTATATTGAAAAGTACATTAACTATTTTACATGTAATAAAATCATGCGATTGTAAAATACTTTTGATTTATAAAAATTAATATAATTGTTTAATATATCAAATATCTGCTACATTAATAGTGTTATTTCCGTATTTATTCAAATCCAAGCCATTCGTTTTTCCAATGTTAATGCTGTTAAAAATCGGGTTGTGGCGTAGAATCGAGGGCGGAAAAACTCTTTGGATGGGTGAAATTGAACATCATACTGACGTAGTTACAGCAATTACAGATTTACATGCGCGCGCGCGCTTAATAAACTTTTGATACTGTTAAAGTAAATTAATTTTTTTTTTCATTCATTCCTTAATAGTTCTCATTTTAAATTTTCTTAACTGTCGTTAAAAGAGTGTATCAGTAAATCATTTTACACAACATTTAACTTTTCACAAATACGTGTTGAGAATTTGGGGTGCGGCTTAGAAACAATGGTGGCTTGAATTTGAATAAATACGGTATTCATCTCTTAAAAGCTGTTGTTGTTACTAATGCCACCAGTCGGCCGATATCAGAACAAGGCCCACGAAATTCATCGCGGAAAAGGGATAAATGTACGTCTATTGTTAGCCGTAGCTTTGAGCTCCATACAGGTGAAAGCACGATTTACATCAAAAAGTCAATGCAATTATTTTTTGATATACATTCATATAATGAAAAATAAATTTAAATCTTTGTACCTTTTTATATTAATTAATTTTTTCGCGTAGTTTTTCATCGGTAAATATTTTTTTTTTCACGTGTATTCCAAAAAGAAGCTGATGTGGTCAAAGTTTAATTTTGTCAATACTCTATTTGCCATCATAATTTTTTTCTGAAAATTTGTAAATAAAAAAGAAACTTTATTAAATCTAATTGATCCATCTGAGTATGTAGAACTTTTATTTAATATGGGTCCCTATGTTATACCCATTCTAATTTTTTATCATTATAGTGAACTAAACTTATTGGATTCTATCACCACCATTTTGATGACAACTAGAAAAATTGGTCGACAATTCATGATCAGTATATTTATTTGATAACCGTCTATATATATATATTTCTATTACAAAAAACTTTGGCAATTGCTTCACTTTAACCAGAATTCTAGAATGCGTTGTGAGGTACTTTTAAAGAGCATATTTCATAAAATATTCAAAACATGTTTTCAGCAACTTATATTAAATTTTCCAAGCAATAATTATATTGTTGCAATAAAATTAAAAATATGTTCAACTGAAAACATTGTAAATTCAATCAAAAACTAAAAACTATAAATTTTCTAAAAATAAAAAAGATTCAATAGAAAGATGATTTTTTACCATTAATATATGCATTCTTTATTATTTTTAAAAATAAAATCCTATCAATGAAATGAGTTTATATGAAATAACTAGACGTTATTTAAGATTAAATGGTATAGTTTATACATTATTAACTGTATTCAAAAAACATAATCTAAAAATGTATTCTCAGTTTTAAAAAACCGGTGGAAATGAAATTACCGCCATACAAACAATCAACTGATAAATGTATATATATTGTTATAGTAACCTTCATGCCTGTTACTTATTAATTACATAGAGTTTCATGCAAATTAATTATATATATTTTGAATAAATTTAAAACCTGTTATAACGAATGAATTTTTCAAAATAAAAACAACTAAGTTCTAACAATTATATCAAGAATGTCACAGATTCATGCACAATTCTATAATATTTAAACGAGAATTTAATATTAACGCATGCATTACTTATTTCATTTTAAATATTTCAAAAGTTCAAATAGTTTTATATTTCTAAGAAAGATTTGCAATAGAGTTTGTTAATAGAAGAATAAATTTTCTTCCAAATTTAAGTCAATTGTTTTGTTTTTCATTTAGGCATATAATTCAAAATACTACCACTGTAGATCTGTGGTCTTTTGTACTAAATGAGATGAATCTTCCTTAAGATTCTAATGCCCTTTCCGAAATCTCTGAAGATGTAACCTCACTGTGTGGCTTATAACAATAATGTACAATCGAGGTGATACCGCAGAATGTGAAGAGATTTGCTAACTTTTTCTTGGAAGAAAGTCCCCTTAAGAGTCGACGGAAATTCATTATCAGATTTTGGAAGACTTACGGAGAACACACACACAAAGAAAGATTGAATGATTCGAACGCGGATGAAACCTCGAAATTGGGAAGGTTAAAAGAGAAGAATAATAATGTTTTTCTCATTATGGATTGAAAATACTTTGTATCACACTAAAGGAAATGTAAGCGAATAAAGACTCGCTTTCCCTCAACAGCCTTCTTCATAATTTAAGAAATAAAGTTTTAATTCGTGCTGAAGAATTGCTTGTGTGAATTGAGATGAACTGAAGAATTTAAGATGAGTCCCTTTTGCCTAACTGTGTGTGTGTGTGTGTGTGTGTGTGTGTGTGTGTGTGTGTGTGTGTGTGTGTGTGTGTGTGTGTGTGTGTGTGTGTGTGTGTGTGTGTGGTGTGTGTGTGTGTGTGTGTGTTGTGTGTGTGTGTGTGTGTGTGTGTGTGTGTGTGTGTGTGTGTGTGTGTGTGTGTGTGTGTGAATAATAAAATAAATTATTTTAATTAAATAATATTTTAATTAATAAAACAAATGTTATATATATATGTATATATACCCTTTTTAAAACCTATTTAAATTTGTATTATATTCCTCCATTATATGTATCTTTTACATCAACCACATTTCTCATACCACCATAGGATAATTTCAATATTTGAGCTGACTAATAACTTAATATGTCAACAAATCCCACAAGAAAAGGGTAAAAAATTATTTCTCGAACTAATAAGCAGTCTTTAAAATTAAAAACATCTATGAGATAAAAAAATGAATTAAACATTTACAGTCAATATTAAAATTTCTTTTGCAAATATAAACAAGTTGAGAGAAGGAAAATTCCCAGAGAGATAAATTTCTTTAAATTCACGCTTATTTTATCTGAATAAATTAAATAACAGACGACAATGAACTAGCAGGCTTTTAATTTTCTCACATAATTTACATATGTAAGTGTATATAACTCAATTTTTGAGCTTTAGGGAGAAATAGAAATAAAATCTTCAAAACATTTCTACAAATTGAAATACATTATTAAATGAGAAAAGAGAGCAACCAATACATTTGCACATAACAATGTTGATTAAATTTTTTGAGTCTTATTAAGGTTCATTAATAGAAACCATTTTTTTATAAAAATAAAGTGTTTGTGTATCTTAATGATAAGTCATAGGCTCAAGATTCAGAATCTAATTTACATAATCAATTTCCTTTCAAAACACTAAATAAATACTAAAACAATGTTTATTTTTCGAGCTTTAAACACGCAAATTCTAAATTGCAATGTCTTAATTTTCTTTTTGCTTAAAAGAATAATAAAATCAAGAAAAATATTTTATTTTCTTACACTTTTTTTCCGAATGCGGTATTGAAAATATTTTTATAAAAACTTTTCTTTTTCAATTCCATTGTAGGAGCCACAATTGCCTGGTTTGTAGAATAAAAGACTAATAACCGAAGTATAAAGAGATCCAATCTTGTTACTTCAGAGACCATCGTGTAGTGAGGCTGTGACGTATCTATACGCGTCCTTCAACTAATCCTCTTGGGAAATCTTTGGGCCATCAATCACAACTAACCCTTTTGGAAGAAGAAACCGGGATATGCAGATCAAGTCGGTTATATATACTATAGGTTTTCTAGCTAGAGAGATGGATAGACGCAGTTATATGGAAATTGAAATATAGAGAATCTGACGACGAGGAGAGATAGCTACCGATCAGGTATTAGTATATATTGATAGCGCGTTTTAGGCATTAAATAGTTGAAGACATTTAAGTGACGATTGGTCAATTGTAACTCAAATATTAGAGATGGGGACATAAGAGTAGTGGATTTTTCGTACCTGTTCTTGCTGCAGTTTAGATTTTAACATCAAATCTGTTGGTATATTTCATTAAGTTGTTCGTTCGCCTTCATTATAGGTATTTTTCCGCAAATGAAAAAAGGAGTCATTTTCCATTAGAAAACTATTTATTTTTGTAACACATTATATAAACGAATATCGAATTATCTCGTGAAACCCGGAATAGTAAACAAAAGAATATTCACAATCTACAAAAAGAAAAATCGTTCTAACATTTTATCATATTAAAATAAAGGCTAAAAGTATTAGGTATTAATAAGATTTAAAAGTTATGAGTAAATATATAAATTTTTAGTTTTTCAATAATTTACAAACTACATGGAGAACAAAAATCCATTTTGCATACACTTTTATAATTTTTTCGATTTTTTCATTGTGGCTCTTGAAATCCCTGGATATGCCTTGTGGAAGCCCGGGGTTCCGTGGAACACAGTTTGAAAACCACTGATTTAACTTATAAAAATATTTTTAAACGCGTTTTTTGAAGAATGCAATTTTTACGATAGTCTGTGCACAAAAAAAAAGGGTATATCTCTAAAACAATCCAATAAATTCAATAAAATTTGTGATACTTATGCAATAAGCCCTTTAGATGGTAGCAAATCACAGGTTTTAAGATAATTACATTTAATCATATTTTACAGCCGTTTTTAGCTCGGAACATAACGTAATTTGGATGAAAATATAGTTTTAAGTTATTGATGGCTTAGGATTTAGTTTTCGATAAAACAAGAACTTTGTTATAGTTCTCATTTCTTGATTTAAAAAGAAAAGGGCTTTAATTTCTAAAACGAAAAATATTTATCTTTTACGGCCCCGTACCCCTGGGGATTCGATTTCCGTAAAATAGAAATTCTACTCAACAAAAGAAACCTGCTTATCAAATATTACGTTAGTTGGTCTAACAGTTGAAAAAACGGAAAATTTTACCCCCCCCCTCAACACTCTGTTGTATGTCTATTTAAAAAACCTTGTTCTTAAATGTTGCCAAATCCAAAAGATGCCGTCAAAAATGGTAGTCATTTTCTAAGCCAATGGTTTCCTCTATTGGCTGTATATCATGGCATTCGCACATGCATACGCAAAATATTTCTTTAAAAAAATGGTAAGGTTGTGACGGATCTATACGCGGCTCTACTAATCCCTTCAGGACTCTTTTAGAAAAATATTTATTTCAACCAACTTTTGCCGAGTGAAGGAAGCGTGATTATGCAAATTAAGCATATTATATAAATTCTGTATTCGCGAGTGGCAGTTAGTCGGCAGGAGTTAGTTGGTTAGTTGAAGAGTGAAGATCGTGGAGTTATTAAGTGCATTTGAAGTTTATCATGGAAGTTTACTAAGAGTGGATCAATCGACGGTGATTAAATCCAGATACGGATCGCCTTCAAGGTTCAAGTGTAGGACTCAACTTCATAAAGGTACAGGTATCGTGATCCTTATTTAAATAGATGTTAGCTTATTTTAGTTTGTGACGTCGTTTGTATTGAGCTCATTTAAGGTATCGTGGAATCAGTTGAGGGTCCGTATTATTATCCCAGGCTATTGAGTCTCACCTCCGCGCTCTACTATCTGATCTGCTATCTTAATTAGATTGTTATTGTGTCCGCTTGATATTTTGATAACAATAAAATAATTAGTGTGAATCATGTCTGTTGATTATTCAGTTTCTCCCACACACCTAGCCGGGTCTGCGGGTAGACAAGGGGTTTCAGAGGGAAGCAGGAACCGACCGACATTACAGGGTACAAAAAATTTCACTAAAAATAAATTCGAAAATAATTTTGGCAGAAATATACTAACGATTTCTTTAAAGCACCCGAAGCTTCCACCAAAGTTTTGGAGCAATATGGTCATGAGTGTTGATTTGTATAAGTTACAAATAAGTTCACGAACGTTCAAATTTATATATAAGATATACATCAGCAATTTTCAAACTAATGGCTCACTGATCACTCTACCTAATTTTAAGCTATCTTTATAACCCAGGACATTGATACGGGCGTTACCAGCCAGTCAACGATACGGGGCCCACAAGCTACAGGGGTCCCAACATGTGTAACTACAGTTCCACTAACAAGACTTTTATATCTAAAAAAGGGCCCCGAAGGAGTTTTGATACAGGGCCCCCTCAGAGCTAGCTACGCCAGTGTTTATAGCACGAAAATTCGTGAAATTATTTTTAGAAATAATTTCTCTTAACGAGCATTTTTTTATATTTAAAATATTACAGATACAAAATTCAATAGCTCAAAAGTGTGAAATTATTATCGATTTAAGGGGACATGGTACGATTTAAGCAAAATTTTTAGTTTAAGGATTTTCAAACATTTTTTGGTTGCCTCCTATGTGTGTATACTATGTAAAATAGATTATGTGCTCAAAATTTCATTAAAAGCTAACCATTTAATTTTTTAAGGAAAAAACTTCAAATTTGTGAAGTAATTTTAGCTACTCCTCCTACAAAAATTTACATACACGCATGAATTTTGATTTACAAGTACGTCATACTATGCATAAAAATATTGGTATGGGTTTTGCAATAACATGATTAGTACTCGTACAATACTTCTTTTTATGAATGCTCATTCAAAATTTCTTAAAAAATTTACAAATTCTGAGTTCCATTATTTTTAAAAAAAGTATTGCTTCTATCCAAAAATGCATACCAACTTTTGTTCCATGTACTATTAGCAATAGGTAAAAAACATTCAAAGCATTAGGCACAATAGAAATATGCCTTAGCATTTTAAATGAAGTTTAAAGTTTTGATTTGCCTTAGGGATGTGAATAAAAACGAACGCAAAAGCTATCATAATTCTGTGTTTTTTAAGTTTAGAGCTTTCAAATTTTGTCAGGTTATAGAAAAGTATATAAAAAATAAGCTAAAAAAATTAAATTTGATTTTTTGACCAAATTTTGTCATTTGAATCGTACTGTGTCCCATTAATGTTGTTAGTCTCATTAATAGGATATATTAATATTTATCAAATACCCCTAATGTCGAATTTAAATATGAATTAATTTGTACTCTGTCCAACGTCATTCTAATATCTCAGCAGCCATTCATTTACCGGTGACATCAGATATTAAGCTTCTAAGCGAAACCTAATCAGTAGCGTTGAGACAGATAATTTCATCACAGTCAAGTCATCATAATCACAGATTTCTATTGCTGTCCAGATATCATTTGTGACCATCGGTCAGTGTGCGCCCCATCTGATCAATCATGATCATTGCCTCAGAAGTGTTTCTGAAACTTACGCAGAATTAAGCACATAATAAATTGGTCCTATTATCGATTTAGAAACGAATCCAAGATTAACAACTGTGGGATCAAGAGGTTTAATTTAGATCCCCTTATCGCTGACTAGATATGAGCAATCTGCCAAATACACATTTCTAAATGAAGTGATAGCATGCCAGAGTTTTGTAATTGAAAATAACTAATTAAAATGCAAATTTTATGCTGAAATTGTTATCTTTTATTATTAAAATTCTTTTATAAGCTTCACTTGTATGTAACGGAATCTTTGAACTCAATTTTTAACCACTTTAGAGATTTCTTATTTCTAAAATCCTTATAGTATAAAAAACAACAAAAAGCTACATAAATTGATATTTTTGTCGAGTTCGAAGTTTTTTAACCATGCGATTAAGTTTTAAGTTCAGACAGGCAAAATTGAAAAAAAGTGCAAAAATCATCATTTACAAGCAGATTATTTTGAAATAAGACTCGAATTAAGCTCATAAGAGAAGATGTACACCACAAACAAAGTTTGATCAAGGATTCATTTCAGAAGAAAGTTTGGAAACCGTTGGCTTAAACAAACATTTTGAAAAAATTATTTTTGTTTCGTTTATTTCATTTTTGGTTTCAACAGATATTTTTTTTATATTATCACAAAATGATTGTTCGTTCTAGTATCATATACAATCTCTCACTCACTCTCTTTCTATTACCCTTTCCCTCTAGCTCCCACTCTCCCTTTCTCACACTCATTCTTTCACTCTCCTTTTCTCTCCACTCCCTCTCTCTTTCTCTTTCCTTTTCTCTATCGTATTCACTAGATCTCATTAACTTATTCTCTACTTTACTTACTCTTTCACTTCTACTCACTCTCTCTTTTCCTCACTCTCCCATTCCATCACTCTCTAATTCCTTCACTCTTTCATCCCCTCACTCTCTCATTCCCTCACTCTCTCATTCCCTCACTCTCATTCCCTCACTCTCTCATTCCCTCACCTCTCCTCACTCTCCCATTCCATCACTCTCATTCCCTCACTCTCTCATTCCTACTCAATTTCCTATTCACGTTATATTTCCCTTTCCCTCTAGCTCCCTCACTCTCTCATCCACTCTCCTTTTCTACACACTCATTCTTTCACTCTTCTTTTCTTTCTCACCAAATCTCTCTTTTAATCTCCTTTTCTCTCTCTTACTCTCTTTTTCTTTCCCCTCTCTCTTTCTCTTTCTTTTCTCTCTCTTATTCACTAGCTCTCATTAACTTATTCTCTCATTCACTTACTCTCGCCCATCCGTAGCCCATAGTGGTTAGCGACGCTGATTGCTGTGCCGTAAGGCCTGGGTTTGAATCCCGGAGAAGACATGGATGTTTGTAAATATATAGTGCCTTCGCGGCATGGGGGTACTCTAAATAGCCGTCGAGCCGCAAGTTCTCTCGTGAGGTTGGTAGAAGGGGAAGAGAGGTGGGAGGCCCCTGACCACTCCCAGGGAGTTCTCCCTCAAAATTGGGGTGGAACCGTGCCAAATCGTACTGTCACCTGCATGGTGCTCAAAGCTACGGCTAACAACATGAGTACAATCTAGCCCGATGCCATGATGAATATCGTGGGCCTCGATCTGACTACGTCAGACAGGCGGCATTAGTAACAACAACAACTTGCTCTTTCACTTCTACTCACTCTCTCATCCTTACTCAATTTCCCATTCACGTTCTCTCTCTCATTTACTACCTTCTACATTTCCACTCACTCTTTCAGTCCTAATCACGCTCTCTTTCTATGTCCTCCTCTGTCCCACTCTTACCTTCTCATTATGTCCATCTCTCTATCACCCTCTCCCCGTCTGACAGTCGTCTAAAATTCTTAGAGTTTAATTAAATTTAACTCTATTTCTTGAGTTCCCTTGAAATTGATCTGATATTAAAGACTATTACAACATGAAAAATAATTAAAAATGATATGATTTATAAGAACCATTTTTTTTAAAAAAACTGGTCAGAAGATAGCTTTGTATATTATGATGAAGTATGAGGATCCCATATAGCCAATTACTAATATTAATCTATTAAATTTTAAGTTGTTTCTTAAAAGATGAAAGGGAATTAAATTGATGATGAAAATAATGAAATGCAACTCGTACGAATCCATACAATTTCAGGGAAGAAATTTGAAATAAGCTACGCACTACTGTGGAAGAAAAAATTAAATGGACAAAAATAACTATTGTTTGAAATACGGGATGGAGAATAAAATTGGCAAGAATGAATGAAAATTTAATTCATCAGATGCAGCAGTGAACGAAGAGTGATCGCAAAAGATTGGAGTAGAAAAAATGACTGTCCGAATAACTGTCACCACAACTGATTCATCTTCGTCAACCACGTGGTCTGACGAGAAACAATGACTTAAAAATAAAACAACATGTCATAGCTACCGCACTAGATTTTAAAAAAAAAAGGTTGTATCTCCTGTTTGAAAAAAAATACATTCCCAGTTAATACTGAAGAAAAAGACCATGTATAAGTACATATTTATATATGTATCTACATATTATTAACCTTAATGTAAGCAATGCAGCTAGTTTTGCCATTATTCTCCCACTTCCCTGAGTATTTCATGATGTTGTATGATTATATACTGTTCTTAAATTATTGATACCCAATCCCAAACATTAAACATTCTCTTGTAATAAAAAAACATTTTATAGCCTTCTCCTCTTGATTTAAAAAGGACAGCACTTGTGTTTCTGAAACGTAGTCTAATTATATTTTTACGCTTCCACGATGCCACCAAAAAATTGATATCCGCAAAACACCTTTTTAGAGGATCTCTAGTCAACAAAATAAACGTGTTTACCAAATTTTATGTCTGTGTGTCTAACTGATCTTAAACGAGAATTTTTATCTATAACACCTTGGGACGGATCTATACGCAGTTCTACTAATCTCTTCATGACTCTTTAAGGAAAATATTTATTTCAACCAACTTTCATCGAGTAAGGAAACGTGATTATGTAATTAAATAGTATATTATATAAATTCTGTTTTCGCGAATTTGTAAGTGGACAGGTTGGAGTTGGCAAGTAGGAGTTAACATAAAGTTAGTGCGTTAGTGGTTAGTTGAAGATTGAAAGAAAGTGGAATTAGTTAGAGGTCTTGGAGTTGTCCAGGAAAAAGATTACAGAGCATGGATCCAACAATATTGATCAAGCCGAGAGAGAGATCACCTGCAAGTTTCCAGTATAGAATCCGATGCATAAAAAGTACAGGTATTGTGAGCTTGATTAAGTAGAAGTTAGATTATTAGCGTGCGAGCGTATTTAAGCTGTCTTAGATTCAGTTGAGGGTCTGTAGTTATCCAGTGTTAAAGAATATCATCTCCTTGCTCTACTATATAATCATCTACCTTAATTAGATTTGTTTTGTGTCTGCTTGATATTTGGAATTAATAAATTGATTAGATAGAAATCATGTCTGTGGATCATTCAGTTTCTCCCACACATCTAGCCGGGTTTACAGGTAGACAAGGGGATTCAGATCACAACCTACTTAACTCTTTTCAACCCTCCTGGAGAGTCGATTTTCATAAAACCAAAGAAAATCTCCAGTTACCTAAAGAATCTTAATTACAAAATTTCAAGTCTGTACATCTAATAGCTTAAAAACAGGAAATTTTATCTTTAAAGTTCCCCGCAGCACAGCTTGCAAGTCGACTACCGGTCAACCGGTTCTTACAGATCAAAACTAAACAAAAAAAGCATGCTTACTAAATTCCAAGTCTGTTGGTTTAATAGTTTTAAAACAAGGGTTTTCTTATTTACATACCCCCGTAGCTCTCCCTGGGAGTCGATTTCCACACACACACACAAACCCTTCTCAGCAGAACTCTACTCATCAAAAAAAGCATACTTACAATTTTTCAAAACTACAAGAATAATATTTCAAAAACGGAAAATTTATCTATCTATTATGATGTACAGATATTTCACATTTTTTGTGCAAGAGAGTAAACCAAGGTGTTTCAAATAAAAAAAACACTAAATAGTAGCCTTTTTTTACATACTCTAAGATTGTAACAACCAACTAACGGTTGTTGGTGTTTGGGGGTTCGATTAAAGATCAGCCATAACAAGTTTTAAAATCAAATTTATTTTTTCTTCCTTTTATTTAAATCACACACTACTAAAGGTAGGAAATGCACTTAGTAATTAATTAGAAGAACAGTCGCAAGGTTTAAGCCTACTTAACATCTAAGTATAATTTATTTCACCTACTCCTGGAGCACTCTGGACTAATACACAAGAATTCACCGTAATTATCTCTCACAATTTTACGACCTCCGGGCGTAAATCTTAAGCACAATTTTATTCCTTTTATTCACCATTTACCAATAATCGACTATCCGTCGACTAACAACGCATACTTACATGCCAACATCTAAATAGAATAACTCATTTGAATAAATCAAGTCTTCTTCTTCGACAGAAGGTTTTCAATAGAACATACAGATAAAAAGAATAATTTTACCCCACGAGGATTAGTAGAAACGTTGTGACGGGGCTATTCGCGAGATATTCTGACTAATCCTCTTGGGGAAACTTTGGGGCTAGCATTTATACTAATTCACAGCCTTTCAAGAAAAACACGAGATAGATATATGTTAATTAGTTCGATTATATAAAGTCTATATATATATAGGTTTTGTAGATGTAAGAGGGAGAAGGAGCCGTGAAGCTGTCAAGTAAGTTGAACAGTGGAGAACTAACTTCACAAACTTAGCGCGCGTTTCAAAGGTGTAATTTCTTAGATTAAATTATTAGATTGAAGCTTTAAGACATTAGATTTAGAATCGGCCTGAGGTCATTAGTGATTGTTCTCCTTATCCATTTCTGGTAGTCGGGTTTACTTAGAGTTGAGTATTAGGATTAATCGTCATTTTAAGAATCACTCCTAGGTTTCTTCTTATAGTTAAACTTGTGATTGTTTAAGTGTGTGTTCAGAACTTGAATAAATCTATTTGTTATTATGGCGTTTGTTGGTGATGTTTCGTTTCCCCCCACACCTAGAGACGCACAGGACAGAGGGAGAGGGGTCCCAGTTAGGACCACCCCCACAACGTTACAAGAAGACTCATATGGAAAAACAGACTCTAATAATGCGAATTTAAAGCATGTAATTTGGACAACATGCTTACAATCATCGTATCCAAAGCATTTTTTCCTTCATTTTAATTTGAATATTCATTAAAAATTCATATGAATTACGCAGTGGAAAACATTTATCCAAACGCGGGGTAAGCATATGTACTTCGCTTAGGATGAAAAGCAATTTAGTCTAAAATACTATAATTACACTGACTTACTCTCTAAGGAATCAAAACACTCTCTTTAAATCAATGGTCCGTGGACCTGCGCAATGCTGCAGAAACATTCACCCTAGTATTTTTTTTTAATCTTTTGAGACGAGTACAGACATTAACACTGACAGAGACATTCCAAACTGCAAATCGCGCACAAGTTAACAGTTTGTTAATGCGAAATTGTTTACAGGAAGTGAATATCGAAGTTAAGTGTGTTGTGAGGTATGTGACGGTGAACTGATAGACATCTGCAAGGCCACCGAATGCGAATATTGCGTCACCTCGTTAGTAAACGCAATTTTGTAAGAGTTCATGTTTTTTCACGCCCGATATATATA